>CAODLS010647851.1:0-11155 GCA_948243855.1 Flueggea neowawraea | reverse complement strand
CCATCCTTCAAAGATTGTCCTGGATCAGTGTGCGACTATCCTACCTACTCGTCTCCATCTTCGAGGATAGCCACATGCACCAGACCCCACTTCATTTTGGACGCGCACCACGTGGACTCGAGTATCACTGCAACTTCATGTGTACTCGTCCTCATCTTCGAGAGGACCCAACTGTGAACACTCCCTCTGCTCAAAGGGTGCGAGCATCACTCGAGCTCATCTGCGCCTCCTTTCGGACTCGCCAGCTTGGTAAAGAACGCTTGGCAAACTACGCAACCTGCACACTTCGAGCTCTGATACCACTTGTCAGGAGATCAGAGTTTTAGCGCAGAGACTTTACCCGTGCAGCACCCCAGGACTCATGCATACTAGAGGTTCAACCTTTATCTGTCTCCGATGCTCACTGGTTTCACCTTCCCATGGGCTCATCAGGGGAGCGGGGACAATTCCAAACCAATGTAATGCCTAGATGACACGCACATTCGTTATAGTCAAGTCCCAAACCAGTGACAAGCTCCCCAAACTCAATTCGGTCAACATGTTTAACTCAAGACAGACGCAACGATACGTACTCCACACTTTCCGCTGTCCCTGCAACCCACATTTTATCTCATCAGTAAACATCTCACATATCCTACATGTCACGACAGTTAATCCGTGACATTGAGAATTCACCTAGCCATAGTAAGTTGCCAATAGGACCAAGCCACTCACACAGCCGAACTGGGTTAGTCCAAGATCATTCAAACTTACACTTGAGCGATAGGGATAACTTCCTCAAGGACAGGATCTAACTAGCTATAATGAACTGCCAGTAGGATCAAACTAACACATATAGCCGAACTAGGTCAAACGAAGACCACTCAAACTTGCACTCAAGCGATAGGAATATATTTTAAGAATTTGTCTAAAAAATAAAAACATTTGGCTATTTATTAAGTACTAAGCATTGCTTATCTTTTAATTTCTTAATTTATTTTTTGTTTGCATACGAGAAGTTCATCTTTCAATAGTTGAAATTCAAAGGTCTTTAGATCCAAAAAAACAAGAGAGAGAGATTCTTTTTTTTGTGAAAAGGACATGCATAAATGCATAACATAGAGTTCTTTTTTATTTTTATTTATAGAAGACAACGAAAAAAACAACACCACAAGATTTAATAAAACAAATGAAAAAAGAAAAGCAATTGGGGCGCACTCCAAAGTCCAAACAGATTTGCTGACGGAAAGAAAGTACTACCAGCGAGTTTGTGTACGCATCTTTTGTACTCTTTTGTACATCTTTCAATGTAAATTTGACATGCATCATTAATATTATTAAAATATTAACTAATTTTATTGTTTTAATGTGTTAAATTTATATAGGAGATTGCACAACAAAAAGTTTCTCCAATATATTTTTTAAATGACTGATAAAATTTTTGGCGTTTAATCTATGTATCAGTTTAAAGGCATCTTTAATAGTATTTCTATTTTAAAAAATTAAAATATATTATTTAATTTTTATTTGTGTATTAATTTTTAAAAAAATTTATATATTAAAAAAAAATATTAAAAAATAAATATTTTATTAATAAAATAAATAAATAATATTAAAAAGTGAATAATAATTTTTTAAATTTAATAAAAAACTGTAAATTTATTAAAACTATTAGTTATTTTATTAATAAAATATTAAAAAAATAAGTTAAATTTTAATAAAAATAAAATAAAATTTAAAATTTAAGATGAATAGTAAAAAAAATTATATTTTAAAAAATGAACCGATGGAGTCTATTGAGGATGTTTTAAAAAAACGACACAGTTGCTCACAACTCTTATAAGAAAGAATTAATTGACTCGTACATTCATACATATATACATACGTGTCTTGTGATAGAATCTTGGGATATATCAAGTTTTTCTAGCTGTTGGTTTCTAGGTTCTTGTTCCTCTTCATTGATGTAAATTTTTTGGATAATTAGTAAATTGGTTTTGTTATGAATTGTCAAATATTATTTTTAAAATATATATAAGTTACATAATAGCTAATTTAGTAAAAAATATATAATTTTGAGGGATTTCAAATTTATTTCCAAGTGGTTTGGTAAGGCTAAATTGTGGGTTGAAATTCCCATTTCCCCTTGTACTTAGTGATTGTTAACTTCTATGAACTATATTTATTCTTTGATGAACATGAGAGCTCAAACACAGACATAGCAGAATGTGTGTTAGTTCACTTTACTTGCATCTTACTTTTTGACAAGTCATTTTATTCACTTCTACTGTAAATTAAACTGAAAATCGTTTAATACTGAAATTAATTTTAATATTTATATGTTTTAAGTCCATTGGTAAATATACCAAAAACAAATTATTATATGAATAATTTCAATTGTTTGAATTTATTTAGAAGTTAACTTCTTCCCATATTTTATTTCCTGCAAACTTAATTAGTTTCCTATTTCCCTTGACATAAATTTTTATGTAACATTCAAAGTGGTAGTACCATTTCTTTCAAATCAGTAATGAACTAAAATACAAAAGTTACAAGCCAAAAACACATATCACAACAAATGTTGCTTGAGAATGACAGAAGCTAACGTGTACAAAGCCAACGCCAGACAAATTGCCGCAATAATTGTCCTGATTGGCAACTTGCCCTTATCACTTCTCAACACCATTGCATCATAAACCGGCCAACAATTCACTACAGCAAATCCAGATACAAACATCTGCACAAACACGCCGTCTACATTACCTCTGAAAACTTCCATAAGCCCTTGAAGAAACGAAATTAAGTTGATCAATGCCGCCATTGTTACGGGCACAAACATTGGCGAATTGACTCCAAACTCAAACACGCCTTGCTCGTATCTTTTTCTTTGTTCGTCATCGAGTACTTTGCTTGTAACATTGAAGCCAAAAGCCGAAACGCCTAGCAATTTCATGCTGAACTCTACGAGACCAAATATGTAACATGATAATCCTCTTACGTGCCAAACTCGCTGATCGTTCCACCATCTTTGAACCGTTCCACCAGCCAAGACAAAGTCAAGAAGATCTTGTCCATAGGCTCCCATGAAAAGAAACACATACAAGAAAATCCATGGATCTGAGACCTGCAAATGAATTCAATCATATAATCTTCTGAATTATCTAATTTCTCTTTACCTTTGATAATTTTAAATATTAACTATATTAGGAAGTCAAATTATGTTTGTAATCTAATAATATTGAAGTCATTTATGAAATAGAAGTCAAATTTTTGATTCTTAATGTAGCAGTATGGTCATTGGATGTGCGTTATTGTTAGATTCTTTTTATAAAAATGTGTGTTACATACTATCCAACCATATTGTAATTTTCAAAAGAAGTATCACACTATCTATCTTTTTATTATGCGATTTACTAAACCTACCAATCTATTATATATTTCTGCAATTTACTATTTAATTTACCACAAACAAAGACTATGCATAAGCAATAAAAAAATCATACCTTTGGAAATATGTAAATTTTGTTGACAAGAGCGAGTTGGGGAAGGAAGGAGTAGGTGATCATAGGAATTGAAAGAAAAGGCCAAAATGCGGACAATGCATAACCAAGTCCCATCAAAAGCCCCATATTCCTGACCCCAAAGGTTAGAGGGCAATGCCTTGAGAAGGCGACTTGAAGGAGGCCTTGTGACCACCGTTTTTGTTGGCTCATCATATCAAGCAAACAAGTTGGTGCATCACCAAGAAATGCTGCCCTTTTAGGGTTGCAAAATACCGACTTCCATCCTATTGCATTCATTTGAAGACCCGTGAGGAAGTCTTCTGATAATGATCCATATCTGAACCCAATCTGCAGTTTTTTTAACAATGTGTTTCCATCAGTCTACATAACAAAAGTTAAAACGCATGCAACGAAAATTCAGTCTCTTATTATGGTAGACACATTAAATTTATGCATTATGTTAAGTTATAATAAAGTCTTTACAGTACCTTCAATTGGAACATGATCAGGAATCGGATGCTTTTTTTTTTTTCAATCATAAGACTTAAATTCATTTAAATAATCAAAAAATTCTAACCTAAACCAAATACAGTGAGGAAATTATTTCCCAGCTAAAGCAGCAACGGTTCCTCACTAAATTTCTAGCCAAAAGGTCAAAGTGAATTTTAGTTAAAAATTCGTCGCTACCTAATGTGCTGATTTATTGCAAACATTATCTGTATCATTAATAGATTTTTAGTCTAGTAAATATTGAATCTATCAAAATCTTATATTTTTTTGAGAAATGAGAGAGAATTAAATAAAAAATATTTTCTATCTGATTACAATAATTTGTATATGTTAGCTAAATAACCAAATAGTTAAAAGTAAAAGCTAAATTAGGACTTCATTATGGTGTTTTTATAGTTATGTATTTTAAATATTTTTAATAGTCAAGATCCTTTTAAATTATTTAGATTTAATCGAACAATTTAGATGGTATCAACACATTAAAAAGTTAATAACAAATAACATAATTTAGACTATTATATTAAATTTAAATAATTTAAATAAATCTTGATCATTCAAAACATATAAGTACATAATTATAAAAGTATCATACTATCATAGTCATGGTTCAGGTTGAAAATCTCATTGAAACATTTTAACAAACAGGTACGACACAACGGAAACAAGCTTGCAATTTGGAATGGAAATTACCTTGGAGCCCCAGTTGGTGGAGTCTTCGTAGGTACAACTTGCTACCTTATGAGCCAACGCCAAAATTGACTCGGAGCGGATGGAGTTGTTGACGACATAATTGGGCCCAAGTTGAGGAATCTCCGGTGACAATAGAGAAGATGGAGCTCCAAAGAAAGCTCGTCGAGAGAAGAAGCATCCACTCCCAAGGTAATTTGGACCCATTAATCCATCAAAACCCATTGGTTGAATTTCGTACAATCTTTTGTATTCACCCGCATAAATGTCATTAGCATTGATTCCATGGAAACGTTGAGGAAATTGAACATAAGCTAGATCGGGACGAATTGCTGGGTCACATAAGTAAGATATTGAACGAAGTAGCCCTTGAGGATCGTTCGAGTACATATCGCAATCTAATGTTAAAATTACCGGTGCATTCGCCATGATCGCTGAAACTCGTAGCTTCAATGCGGAGAACAAAAGGCTAAACGAGCAAAAAGAAAAATCAAGACTTGCCAAGAAAATGTGCGAAATGAATCGGTTTGTTATCAAATTCAGAACTGTTTCTTTTGAAAAAAAAAACAGTAAATTTCGTTTTTCAATTGAAGTGAAAAAATAATTGGAACTAACCCTACATTATTTTGTCACTAAACCTAACTAATCCACCAAGTAATGTTTCTTGGCTCAAATTGAGTTTTTTTTTCCTCAATTCAAGTACAAAATTATATAAAATTTATATATCCATGTTGCTTAATCTATGCATGCATGTAAAAAAAAATTCATAAAATGAAATAAAATTATTATAAATAAAAAAACACATCGTTTTATTTATTTTTTAGAAGACAATTTACTTTAATATATTTACCAATACATCTATCATAAATAAACATCTTAGAAAATTTTCACTTACATATTTCTTTTTCTATGAGTAATTTCACTCAAATTAAGAAAAAAAACTTTTTTTTCTTGTAAAAGAAATTGACTCAAAGAGTTTATAAATATTATTTATTTGAGATAAATTTATTATAAATAAATTATATAAGTAAATCAAATTGTTGAAGCAGATTAAAAATCGGCTGAACCCATTGGTGAAAAAAAAAAGTTTAGGATCCTACAAGTAGACATGTAAAAATCAAACCGAAACCGACAAACCGAACTAGAACCGAATTGGTCAAAATCGGAACCGAATTGGAACTGAAACCGGCAGATAAAAAACCGGACGGTTTTGGTTTAAGTTTATGTTCCACCCTATCAAAAACCACCGGTTCAACAGTTATTTAACTTTTTTTTTTATTTTTTCGTTGTTTCAACTCTATAAATACGCCACTCATTTCTATCCAATTTACACCATTTATTCTCTCTCAATCTCTTCTACACTCTCTCACAAATTTATTTTCCTCTAAATTTTTCTTATTAATTATTTATATATTTTATTATTGTAATTACGTTTTTTATATTTTTAAAAGTTATTTTTTTGCAATTATATTTTTCAAATTCCTTCTAATTTTTTACTATAGTTTAATTTATTTATTTTGTTATTTTATTATATTTAATTAATATTTGTATAATTTTTTAGAGTAATGAAAAATTTTGTGAAAATAGAAATTTTAAAAATATTGAAGTTGAAAATATTAGAATTTAAGAGAGTCAAACTTAAACAATTCTCACCCAAAGAGATGAGAGGGGAGAGAGAGGAAGAGTTTCTATTTTTTTTTTTTTTTTTTTTTTTAAAATTATATAATATAATTACTAGTAGAATAGTTAATTTGTTTGAAAATTATTAAAAAAATATGTAGAATACAATGTATTATTGGTACTATATTTAATTATTAAATATAACAAAATTTACAAACCGAAAAAAATGACTAGATAAAATAGTGAATTAAAAATAAAATTAAAAAAAAAAAGAAAATCAAACCGAAATCGGAACCGAACTGACGGTTAAATCAGTTAAAACCGGTCAAAATCGGTCAGAATCGAAACCAAAACCGAACCAAAATTGAAACCAAATCAAATCGTTTGAACCATGATTTGGTTCCGATTCTCACATTTAACTAACCAGAACCGCCGGTTCTGATAACACCCCTACTAACAAGGATCCTAAGTAAAAGTTTAGAGGGTAAATCATGGGTTCGGCCTTAAAAATTACCCAGACAAACACGCCCTAAAATATTATGTGTAGCACAATTGGTGGTATAAAAATTGATTACCAGGACATTAAGGGCACCGGCCTTAAAATGGTGGTTCGAAGTCGCGCTTTTCTGTCTAGTGACGTAAACGAGATTTGGCATTATGTTACCACATATGTCCCTATCCTTGCTGGAATCTAGCAAAACCTGCAATAAGAAAACAAATGTAATAATTAATGTCCGTATTGGAGTCAAAGTTTCGCTAAAATATAATCGATTATAAAATAAAAAAAGTGAGAAATAAAACAGAACATGTGAAGTTGACAGTAATAATTTAAGAGTTTGCGAGAACCCCACTTGGCCCTATTGCTACCCATTATCTTTTTTTTTTTTGGTTTATATAAAAAATAGATCAGTTAATTTAAATGTAGAACCTGAATCACAGTAGGATGATCTTGTTTTGTGAATTTGTCTGTCCATTTATTGAAGGCCTCGCGCTCGTTGGCTCCGGTGATGTAATGGCCGTCAATTTTTCCACTATCAAGAACATGTTCTATCTTCACTTTCATGCTTTCGTACATTATCTGTAACAAATTAAATTGCCCATATTGTTAGTTTTTTTTTTGAAGCTACCCATATTGTTAGTTTAGTGCACCTTTGACAGATATTTTCGTAATTTAATAGAAATAATTTAGCTAATTAATTTAGAACGACTTAAACCATACTCATTTTTCAAATTGAAACATAAATATGCTTAAAAAGACTATTGGTGGCAGATCGGTACTTAACAGAAAAAAAAGGAAATAAAAAATATAGTACACGTAGATCGAAAATGCCACACAAGACGACATAATATTCTTGTTTGATTTTGTATATACCGACAGCCTATTTATCCTTACTCACGAGCATAATCTAGTTGGACAACTTTTTTCTTAAATCTGAAAAATTGACATATTTGTCGAGGGCAGTAACTAATCAGTAGGATATTATTTGTTGACGCGTGAGTCCAAAATTCCAACCAAACAACACGCGGATGTATGTGTAAATGCGTTTTACTGTTTGGTTGAGGCTAAAAAAAACTGACATATTTAATGAGTGATGTCGATATGCAGGTTTCACACTTTTATTTCTTCTAAATGAATTTCTAAATTCTATAAAAAAAATTGAATTTCTAAATCATTTCTTTTTTTATAAATGAGTTTCTTAATTATACACTTATTTCAACTCCAAATTTTAACTTTATACGATTCACAAAAGTGATGATCACCAAGAATGGCAAATAAGGTTAAACTGAATTCCTGAGGAGCCAATTGAGAGAGAAAAAAAAGAAAGAAAATCTTGAAACTAGCCAGCATTGATAAAAATAAGATGTTAGATATTTTACCTTAATTTTCTCAGTCTGATCAGAGGAAAAATCATTATTAGATTCGAAATAAACTTCCGGGTTCCTATCCACAATGTTGTTCATCTTGCAAAACGGTAACCAATGTCTAGCAAACTTAGCTGCCTCAAAAAGAGCAAATAGAGTGAAAGCCGAGCCACCGTCATCGGAAACATAAACAGATATCTTCTCCGACGGATAGTCGTAACCCATCACCGACAACGCTGTATTCACCACCCCAATTGGAGGCTCTTTGTACGGATCTGCTGTGCATATAAACACATCCAGCCCTGGAAACTCACTGCTTTCCAGAACCTTTACGAGGTTCTCCAGGAACTCTTTCCGGCTCACCGGATTCATTCGCGGAGCTTGATTGTTGCCCCACATGAAGGCGAGAATGAGATCGGAGATGAGCAAAATGAGGGTTATGGAGAAAGAGACTGAACTTTTGGAATTGAAGAGTATTTGGATATGGCGGTACAGTAGAACCAGAATGGCAAATGTGTAAATTGCTGCAAATACACGGTTGAAGGGTGTTTGGGGAAGTGGGTTGACGGCGTGGAGAGGAAGTCCACGCTGGACTTCGGTGGTGCTGCGCCGTCTTGGGCTTTCCATAATCTTGTTTGGTTGTAGTCTGCTCGGTGTGGCATTAAGTGGACTAATTGCTACTTGGGATTTTATAAAGGCTATTATTTATAATCATTAACTATGAATAATTATAAATATATTTCCCTTTTTCCTTGGAAACATGAAAATTCGGGTTCAACTAGATCGATTCCCATTTTAAAAAAATGCTACTATAATCGAAAGCAATGCACCAACAGCGACTACTTTAAAATTCCAAAACACACCACAGTACTATAGGCATCGACAGGGAACTCAAATCCTTCATTTTAATGTTCTGATTACTGGTGATTCAATACAAATTTATATATCTTAAAAGCAACAGAGTATTCTTGAGAGTTGGGTGTTGTAATGCTCTGATTACTGGTGATTCAATTCTCCGTGATCTTTAACCCACCAATCACCCACAAATCTAATCTAAATTGACTTTGATACTATTGGAAAATGGGTCCACTCATGACACTAATTGGTGGAACTCGAATCCGTTAATTATTGGATTAATGGATGTGCCAACTAATTGGGCCAGACCATTGGAGTTGTTGGGCTCAATTGAAACCCAACCAATTAAAACCCATTAAATGCCCAATTAAAAAGAATTCTAGATTTTCTAGAATTGGTTAAATTTTGGAGGGATTTTCATTATTATTGAGATAAGAAGAAGAGAAAAAAATAAAGGAAAAAAGAAAAAAGGAAAATATAAAAGAGAAAGAAAAGAAAGAAATGTGTGTGTGTTTTATTTTCTTCATTCAGGAAACACTCTCTGTTTCCTCACTCACTCTCAAAGATTTCTAAAGCAAGAGATAAGTTATTATATGTTTGCTAACTAATCTCGATCTCAACAAAGCTCTTAGAGTGCGTTTAATCGGTTGTTCAGGTTCTGAAAATCCATGGTTCAATTATCAAGGCATACAACGATCATGACAATCCGCTGTGCTTTGATATTCTAACTGGTATCGATGTTGATACTCGATTTATTCTTAGTTTCAGCTATTAATATATTTTGCTTGTATACCTTTCGTATACATTCATTGCTATCAGAGCATAGGATGATTTTCTAAGTATGTCTTGGTGAAAATAAGCTTCACTATGCATTCTGGAGTGAGCATGAATTTTTTGGTATTCGACTTTTTGCTGTTTTGGTGCGACTTTAGTGTAAACAATATAAACCTGAAATTCAAAAGCGTGAATTTCGAGAAACCAAATGTAGCAATGAACTCAGCAGGCCAAAATATGAACCCTATCTAAATTTTGTTGAAAAATTTCGATCGGTAAGGTCGTTAAATTGAGCGAAAACTGATCGGGATTGGTCTGTGTGGCTGAATATTCTTATTGGTTGAGAAAAACACGTTGCCCAATCAGACCACGCCATGTGGAAAACAGTCAATGAAGTCAAACGATGACTATTGTGCACGTTGACTAATTTGGCAACGCGCCACGTGGAAAAATGCCACGCATGTCACCACGTGTACAAACACGTGTCATGATGACTTGTCAGCCACATCATCAACACAATCCACTCAAGTTCTGCCACGTGGAAACATACGCCATGTATTCGCGACACGTCATTGCGCCACGTCACCGACACATCATTGAATATGGCTGACATTGTACACGTGGACTAATCACCTTGAGACACGTGTCGGTTACGCCACGTGGCTTTGCCACATGGACATGCAAGGTCGGTTATGTTGCCATGTGTGACCAATAGGAGTATGACACGTGTCGGATGATGTGGCAGCAACTTGTTGGCCGGTGAGGGTGCGTGTTTGCAGGATTGAGGCAGCGGCAGGGCGTGTGGTGGTTCCCTACGTCGAATTTTTCTGAAATTTCGTAGAAATATAGTTTGCATTTTTCTGGAGTTTTTGATATATTTTTTGGAATTTTCAGAAACTTAGAACCAATTCTTCTCGAATTAATTGGTACTAGTAAATGTAAATTATATATTTTCTGTATGATTTTTCGTATGGAAATTTTTTTTCATGTTTATGTATATTATTCTATATTTTATACATGTTGTCCTAGTTATGTTTATTGATTGTATGTTCAATCAATAAGGTACAGTAGATGTACTAATCTACATTTCTATGTATGTTTCAGATGGTGAGATATAGAGTCCTGATGGTAGCTAGAGACCCAGCTGCGAAGGCTAGGTTGAGACGCATGGAAGGTGATTTAAGGGCTATAAGGATGGATCCTTTTGTGCGAAAGGATGATATAGACGGGGTAGTAGAGCATGTTGTTTATATGAACAACAAGATTCAGGATTTTATATGGTTTGGTGGTTTTAGGCGAGGCACTGATTTTAATGGGATGTTTGAGGTGGTGATTGATTCGTTCACAAATACTGACCTCAAAGAGTG
>CAODLS010647845.1:0-18142 GCA_948243855.1 Flueggea neowawraea | reverse complement strand
GTGCCATTTTTAATTCAAGTTGTAGGCTTATTTTAAGCCACCAGGATTTTTCATAATTTTTCATGGTGGTTTGAAGCAATAGTGCTGGAAACAAATTTTGCAGAAGAACAGAAGTGTTGCAGTATGAGGAAAGTGATTTTGTAGGGGACAATCCATTTTTGCAGGGGAACCTTCAAAATTTTTAAGGGACATCAACTTAATCCCAGGGGAACTGCAAGACATTAATTTTAATTGTGTTTACGGTTTTGCTCAAACCATAAACACACGGGGAGCAATTGTTTACACCATAATTTGACAATTATGACAAAAAAGGAAAGATTGCTCAAACTAAGGAAGGAAATCAATTGTAGCATAATTGAAGGTTGCAATAGAAGGAAATGCTTGAGGACCAATTGAAATCAGAAGAGCAAATCAAGGAGGACATCAAATAAATGAACTAAGAAGGAAACAAATTTCAAACAGAAGGCAAGTCTTTAAGTGGGTGGCAAAACCGTAAATATTTCATGGAGACCAAAGGAAATTTACGCAGATAAGGAAATGTGACATAAATGTAAATATCACCTTAGGGACCAAAGAAAATTTCCAGCATTCAAGGCATTAATTTCATGATTTTGGTGGAACATAAATGAAAATTCTTAATAGTCAAGTAAACAAAATATTATAAATAGTAGCACATTACATTGGCAAAGGAGACCTCAACATCTCTCCAACAAACACAACACCCCAATGGGTTAATTTATCTTTTTATTCATTTTGTTCTTCAACTTTAGCTCTCTTTTGTTCTCTATCTTATTTTCAAATTCTTGTACTCAATCTTGATTTTCAATAAAGCTCACAAATTCTTATTTCATCATTGTGTTCTTGCTATTGTTACTAAAGACGCAAGAGACCCACATCGAATGGTTTATGTCCCTTTAATTATTCCAAATCATTTGAGTAAGAGGTTCGATTTCTCGAGTGCATTTTCCATTCAATACTTCTAATTTTCAGTTTACGAACACTATAATTCCTTGACACGCTCGCAATCCAATCCAAACTCACCAAAAGACATTAGTGTATTCCCGAGATCTAATCAAAAAAATGGGGAATACTGGGTTTGTTGGGTCTTGATGCAATTGAAATTTTGATGTACTAGAAAACATGTTGGCTCAAGCATACCTTATTTTTTAGTTGTTCTACTTGAAAATGGCTTCTGGTGAAAGTGATTTGGTGGTGGAAGGATGAGAGATGATGAGAAAGAGATTGTGCATACAGTGGTGGAAGTAGGAGATAGATAAAACAAGACAAGATAGGGCAATTTTGTCATTAAATTAGTAAAATTAGTAGTTTTTTGTGTCACGTCAGATTTTTCGTTATATTTAATTAACAGTGACAGAGGTAGGAATCGAAACGGATAATTTTGAAATCTGAGGGACTGCGAGAGAGATGTAGTCAAATATTAGGGACGTAGTGAATTTTGCCCAATTTTTTTAACTATTATTAATTTAAATTTTTTATTGAAAGAATTAAAAAGAATCGAATCCAGAGAACTAAAAGCAAGAGAATTAATACCTTTCAAGAAAACATAAGTATTAATTAATACAAAAAATTCCGATTTTGCAGTTATAACTGGACCACGAAACCCCAGCCCATCACCGCCAACCTCGTCCGTCGTCAAAGTCCGGAACCCATTTTTTCTACAATCCTTCAACAGCGTTAAACCCTTTACAGTTCTCGCCTTCTTTGCTTCATTAGTTCAAGCTTTTCAAGGTATACTTCTTCTCTTTTGTTCCTAATAAGTATCAAAAATTTTATGCTAATTTCACGGTTTCATGTGTCCAAAGCCATGAACTTTTCTTTCTGTCGGCAGAAAATTATGCGTTGTACAACCCACAAAAAGAACTCGTGTTGTTTGTGTTTTTTGGTTATGATAATTTTTTTGTTTCACTTATTGGGTAAACTTGATGCTCTCTTTTCATGCTTTGTTTTAGTTGTTGTGATTCTAATAATTAAATGATCCCTTCATTAGTTTATAGCACTGATTAAAAGAGTTGACGTATTTAATAACTGTTGTGACAGTAGTTAGTTTAAGCAAATGTATGCTTAGGGGGTTGGCTTGCAAATAGTTGAGCAGGAGGTGTTCGATGAAATGCTTGACAAAGAATAATTAGTCTGAATTAGCTGTACTTGTGTTGGCGTTTCCAAATCATATGGTTTTCTTTTTTGCTTTTGCATAGAGAAAAGGAAAAACATATGCTTTTAACCTTAATTTTCATGTTACATCTAACTATCATTCTGCAAGTCCTCAGAGTTGTCGCCTTTGACGTGTTGTTTGTGAAGATGGAGAATGTAGTCCAAAACACTGTAATGCTTGTTGTATTGATTATAATGAACTGATAATCTGTTAATTTTCGAACATACTTTCCTAAAACCTTGTTGTGACATTTCTTGAAGTAGAAGTACGTATTTTACCAATCTGTCTAATGATTGGAACATATCTTGCTTGTTATTTGTTAAGTATTTTTTTGGTTGTAGTTTTAATTCATATTTATCTTTTGTGTATGATATTTTTTTAGTTAAAAAATTCCCTCTCTTACAATTTTCTGGATCTGCCTCTGGTTCTCTGGGTAATTGATTAAGAGGCTGAATGGGTTTACTTTGCAGGTGACATTAATTTTAACAGGGTTGTTTTTGGATTGAATCGTTGTTATATATATATTTTTTTGTTGATTTGTTTTTTTTCTTTGTTTCATTTCATAATATCTTTTGTAAAATATGTATAATTTTTTTTTTGAGAATCAAGTTGACGATGGATGAAATTGATAGTGGTTAAAAAGATGCCCATTTTTGCAAGAAAATAGAAACATGATTTTGCTATGATAGGGGTCTTGGTCTTGGAGCCAGACAGGTGGGAGCTTCTGGATTTCTTTATAGGAGGCAGATAAACTCCCACTGCCTGGTGGAATTGGAATCGAGTTTTTGTTCATGCTTTACACTGGTTTTTGGTTTTCTGTTGTTGAATTCTTTGAATTTGATGTTCTTGTTGCTCATTGTTGTCACTGGAATCAAATTTTTGCAGTGCTTTGTGACAAAATGGGTGGGCTGCTTTCGGGAAATGCTTCCTCTGCTATAGCATTGCCGAGTTCTGATCAAAAACAGGGGTCGTCAATTACAACATCTGTGCCTGAGTCAAGGCCAAAGAAGAAGATCTGTTGTGCTTGCCCTGAAACTAAAAAGCTAAGAGACGAATGCATTGTGGAGCACGGTGAAGATGCTTGTGCAAAATGGATTGAGGCTCATCGCCAGTGCCTTCGTGCTGAGGGCTTCAATGTTTGAGTTTTCTTGATATGGTGGATTTAATCAAACAATTGTGGGGTATACAATGTTTTTTGGAATCAGGCATAAAGTTGATGTTCATCTTGAAAAATAAAGAGAAAAGGGCAGTTTTTCTCTACTACATTTTTTGTTCACTTGTGTATTTTACAACTTACTAACTTGTTACCTCATTTTGATAGTCAAAACATCCAACAAACACATAGATGAGAAGTTAGAACACGTACTGATCTAGTTTTTTAATCATTTCTTTTTTCAAATTTTATGCATCATGCATATCAGAAAAATCTGAATAAGTTGTTCCTTTAATGTGTTATATTGCCATTAAATCTCCAAAATCCGATATTTTCTGTTATCCTTATGCTGTTCTGTTATTTTAGATACAGAGATGCTTGATCTTGAGATTGAACATTCTTAAGTAGGGGCTAATGCCTTAACAGGGCTGAAGAAACTTACTATTCTCCAATGGAATCAAACATCAAAGTTTTATCTTTTCAGGCACGCAGCAATCAGTCATTGCATGCCTTGTCAGTTGAAGTTCTGATGATAACATGGCGAACATATTCTTCTAGATTTTAGTTTACCTTTATGCCTTTGGTGTCAAGTCATTTGCAATACTATTAGATCATACTTTGAGAATACATCTGAGAGTGACTGGTCATTCGACGATATGTAGCTTGACACGTGCCTATAATAATCTATACCCATTTGAGACAAATGCAGGATTAATATATTGGAATCTCAAACTTCGTTTTTAAAATATAATATTTTATTTTATTATTTATTTTAAATTTTAAACTTAATTTAATTTTTATTATAATTTAACTTATTTTTTAATATTTTATTAATAAAATAACTAACAATTTTAATAAATTTGTAATTTTTTTCAAATGTTAAGAATTATTATTTACTTTTTAATACTATTTATTTACTTTATCAAAAAAATATTTACTTTTTAATATTTTTTCTCTTAGATACATAAATTTTAAGAAAAATAAAAATAAAATAATATATTTTAATTTTCTATTTTAAAAAAATTATTAGTGATGCTCATATTATTCTTAGGGTTACCACAATAAGAGCTCAATGTGGAAACACTGAGCTCCCATTGACCATTCCCTTCCATTGATCATTACCACAATGCGAGCTCAATGGTGGCCTTATGCGATAGACAAATTGACATGTGGCCTTTTTTTTTTTAATTTTGACTCCAACGATCTTTGACCGTTGGAGTAATTTTTTTTTTAATTTTTGGGACCATTGTTTTTTTTTGTTTTTTTTCATCTATAAATATTCTTTCTACTTTATTTTTTTCACACTAAGTTTTCATTCCAACGCAACTTACACCTTATTTTTTGCATCTAAAAAATTCAAACAGTTTACTAAATGGGTTTCAATATCTTCCAAAGTATAAGAAAATGACTAATAGAAGATTAAATGGACGATTCCAACGAGCAAACCATAAGGATGTTATTGGAAGAATGCAGTTTATTTTTGGACCACCAAATTATTATTTTTTAATATTTACTCACTCAAAACTAATTTTCACAAAATATTATTCCCACAAATTTCACAAAAAAATATCTAAATTAATTTAAAATTAAATATCAAAATATAATTTATTTTACATAAAAGTATAAAATTAGTATGTTAAATAAATATATTTATTGTGAATTGCATATTATAAATAAATTAAATAAAGAAGAAAGTGATTGTGAAACACATGATAGAATATAAAAAAAAATATAATGATAGTGAGAGAGTTTAATGGAAAAACATATTAATAAAAAATTGATGATGCATGATAATTATACCCAAATAGGTATAATGCATTGTAAGTACCCTTAGAGCATCCCATTTGGTGGACTCCTCATTGGAAAACTAATGGGGGAATTTAAACCATTGGGACGATTTAACTGCCTTGAACCTTCTCAAGTCTACTGCAACGCAACTCTTTTTTTTGTCTATAAATAGGTGATTAATTTTCCATTTTTTGTACAATTTATCTCTAAATCTCTTTATTATTTTCTCAAAAAATCAATTCAAACCTATCATTTTCTAAAAAATTTCCATTTTATGCACAATTCAATGCAATTTTTTTGGATAAAATATATCATTTCTCAATTATTAAAAATATTAAATTGTTTGTGTGAGAAAAAAAGTATTTTATGTAGTATATATTGTAAAAAAAAATACATGAAAACTGGAGTGAATGTGAGTTTCATTGCAGAATCCAGTGTGATTGTTTAAACTATTAGAGAAAAATAGCTTAAAGAAAGTGGTAATTACACGATGTGCCTAGAAAAGTTTGCAATATTTATTCCGTGCGTGCATAATATGTTTATTATAGATACACTTTACAATATTTATTCCGTACATGGGTGATTTTTCAAATTCACGGTTATATATTTTCAAATTCACAGCGTCTTGTTTATATGTTATTTGAATGTTGCTTATGTGTTAATATCTTTTGTTTACATGTTGTTGATTTCTTGTTTATATATTATTTATATGTTGTTATTATCTTGTTTATATGTTGATTTCAAATTTAAGACATCTTATTTATATATTTTTTGAATGTTGTTTATATACTATTGATATCTTTAATATACAATGACAGATAGAAAATAAATTCTAAACAAGTTTTAAACAATTTCCTGAATCTGTAATTTATAAAATTGGCTGCAAAAACCGTAATTTTGAAATTTTTGCTTAAAATATTGAAAGTGAGCCTCGTAAATTAATAAATTTCGAATCTGGACAGCGTGTACATAAAAATGACCCTTAATAAAATACTAATATGACATTAGATCAGACTCCAAAGAGTCCGAACCATTGAAGATGTTGTTATTGCTCTCAGAAAATAAGTTCAACCTAAGTCATTCGTTTGCGTTAGTTAATGGTGCATACGTTCAATTATGTAATATTCATTGACGTGATTCTATGTTTGATCAAAAGAAGCTTAATCATACACTGTTCATATGATAATGTGTGATTGGAAGAAAGTTTAATGGTGAGATTCTATTTTTCTTTTTTTTTTTCCATATTGTCTTCTACTAAAAATTATACCTTTGGAAGATAGTTTAACCGTGAGATTTTATTTTTCTTTCTCTTTTTGCATTGTCTTCTACTAAAATTGAACCTTCAATCTTAAATCTGGAAGTGATTCGATCTAATTAGCGGTGAAAGTGACGCAGTGCGTTAGAATTTCGCCTCTCTTTTTCGATTGAAAAGTGAGTGCTAAAGTGTGAAATAATTTACTGCTCTTGCTGAAGTATGCAACTCTCCTCAAGATCATTCTCCAAGATGAAACCAATAACAATCGAATGGGCAATCATAATTCATATTATTGATTCAGCGGTTTAGTCTTAATTTAAAATTTAGAATTTGTAATGACTAGATTAAAATTAAATTGCGGCCACTCAAAACTGCTACCTAAATTTAATTCGACTTGCTCACTAGTTTATTCCCTCTTACCAGAGGAAGAAATCCGGGATTAATCAGTGACCTAAAAAAAATATTTTTTTCGCTGAATTTGGTGGCCAAATAATGAAAATAGATTAGTGATCAAATATTATTCATAATAATAACAAATAAAAAGAGTAACAGACTTTTTAAAATATATTATGCCAAAATAATATTGACCAATGGATTTATAGTTCATTGCTACTAGAATCAACTCTAATACTGAAGGATCAAGGTTCGACTCTTAGCTGGAACAAATAAAATAACTAACACAAAAATTATTAAATAGAAATATAACGATGAAACTAAGAAACAATTGCCCTAATACACTATAGAACCGAATTATATTCAAGTCTTCCGGCTGATATACATGGGACAAAACAGCCTTTGATGATCTGCTTAGGGCCTTAAACATGTTAATCAACTCTGTAGATAAGTTGTCTAATTATTCGATTCATATCTCGAGATTCTGTCAAATTGTTTGCATAAATTCGAAGCTGATGTGTTAATCGGATTTTACTTTATAGCAAGTGTTTCAAACAAAAAAAAATCACTTAAGTAATAGCAACTATTGGGAGTATTTGTTAATGTCAGATTAATTAATTAATTAGCTCTAGTTCTCATAAATAGATCACAAATTTATAGAGTATTACATAGTGTGAAAATAAGATTGGTAACACGTAAATTTAGAATTAAAATATCGTTGAATCATATTGAATGGACTCGTAACTTATTTGTACTGCAGTTAACTTCAATACCATTTTTTTTCTTGTTTTGCAATATATGTTTAATAAACACCCAGTAATAATTTAAAGTAAAATAGGAAGGTGATGAAAAAGAAGAGATTATAGTAATAATAATTCATTAAACCACACAAATCCACAAACATAGCCATTACAGAACTATGAAGGGAAACACGATTAACATGATTTTTCACACACGCAACAATCATAAATAAGAAACACTGATTATATGATTATTCTGGATATTTAACATTAGTAACGATGTCCATTATGGATGATCACACCGTATGGACATCGTAGTATTCATAATTTCTTTCTATTTTGTTCTTCATCTGCTTAGCGACCACCGTATGTGCAGTCGGTGCAAGCGCAGCTGGTTCCGCACTTGCACTTCCCGTCGTGCTCAGCTGCTGGCACATCCATCACCACAGTCGAGACGGAGCTGCAAGCACCAAACCCAACACGTAAAGTCAATTATTTGTTCTTGCTCAAAACCGAACTCTTAATATTATAGAATATTTTAGTACCAATAAACTATAAAACTCATTTATAAGAGGTCCATTAGTTATCATTTTTTAGATTTTTTCCACTGTCTGGCATCATATACAGTTCTGATATCGTATTAGAAATCTTGATCGACCTCAAAAGTTTTGTGCAAATAAAATCTCAAATTCTTTTTATTTTGGTTGATGTAATTGGTTATGTTTCAATGATGTATTACGAGTTAGGAACTTCTTTAGTTTACATCTAGTAGTATTTGAAGAATAATAATTCGAAAAATTTACTTCTTCTCAGTCTCGACAATGTCAACAGTGTAGCTGCTTCCCTTCTTCCTGCAAAACACATAATGCAAACATTCATTACACACCGTTCATAAATCGTACAACAAATTATGCACTCATACAGAAATCATTATAATAATTTTATTATATTAATCACACAAACAGCTAATTATAACAAAATATTATGATAGTGAAGGAAATGAAACAATAATATTCAAGAATTTATCTTCATGTCCTTAAAAGTTCTTCTTTTCGGATTCCCATATTGCATGCATGAAGGATTTATATAAAGCAGAAAAAAAGTTAAATAATCTTTTCACTAAAACATTAAACCAATCGAAAAGAGTTTTATCATCTGTAAGAATTTTACTGGTACAAAAATGATACGTTCATGAGACTATTTACATAAACACTGATATATATAATAAAACTCAAAACTTAATAACATACATATTTAACCACTTAAATAACGTTGATATTTAATACATCAAGACAAAATTAAGGGGGGAAAACACTCACACACACTGGCTCTTGTCAGCGCAGTCGCAGTTTCCGCAGGTGCTCGACATGGTGGCTAAGACAAACGTAAAAAACGAATTCAGTAAAAGAAAAGCTTAAGGTTTCTGTGTTTGTTTTGTAAGCTTTGTGTATATCAGCTTGCAATGCCCATGGAGGTGGCCATGTATTTACAAATGGGTGCAATGGTTGGATAGGATATTGGTGAAGGTGGGTGGGGCCCAGAAGGATGGATCAATTGTATACGGCGCGTGTCGGGCCCAGATAGGCTTGAGAGGAGCACACGCCACTCGAGGAGGGACCGTCCAAAAGGAATCTTTGATCTTTAATTTGCATTTTGTTGATAAAGCAGGAAGGGCTTGGCCTTCTATCCTGCTCTCATGTCAACTTCGTTTCTATTTTCAAAGAAACTCTGTGCGTAGATATGAATCTTCCGTCTTTTCATTTCTTGATTATTGATTTCAAACCTCTAAAATTCAATTCTAACTTGGTTTGCCTTTATGATTATGTTAGTGTTTCTTTTGGTTTAATAAGGAACTAGAAAGATTTAGAGGAGCTCCAACATGTGTAATTGATTATTTTAGTAGAATTTGGAGCTGTTAGCAGGGACGGTTGCGAAATGCAACTGCTTCCGCTCAGGTCGCTTAAACAAACGCACCCTTAGGCTGAACTTTTTAACAGTTCCTAAGGATTATTTTATCAGCTGATTTTATCTATTTTGTTTTAGAAATAGCAACTCTCTTTCTTCAAATTTAATTCTGTTACAAATAGGTTTATAGTTCATTGATATAGAAATGTATTTGGATTCAATGGATTTTAGTTTGAATGATAGAGATGTTGTTGTGCTTTTGAACGATTTTTGTTGTGGTTTCCAATAGGTTCAAGTGAGAGATTTGTGTTGCGGTCTTCATTTTTAATATCTCTTCACAAGTCACGGTTTTGAAGTCTTCTAATAATATGTTTTATTTCTACGTTTAATATATTTTTATTACATAAAAGTTGACATTAACATTTGTTTGAATCAATCAGAAGAAGAATTTTATTGCACAAAATTTGATTTTTGAATGATCAAAATGCTATTAGGTGGAATAACATCTTTTATGGGTTTTTGTTCATTCTTGTGATTTGTGTTGAAGAGGGAAACTATTATGAAAATCATTGAAGAATGAAGAGATTGAACAATAATTGGTGATGTTTTAATTGAGAGAGATGGAAGAAAGGAGAGAAAAAAAGAGATTAGAGAAATAAGGATGTTATTGTCATTCAATTTTCTGTATCAGCATGTCCATGTGCTAGTCAGATTTGTTGACGAGGTACATTAGATTTGACTAACAAAAATAAAGTTAGGGACTCAAATGGCTATTTTAGAAAACAAGAAGAATGAAATCTGCTAATAAAATAAACATGAGGAATCGCTGGGTAATTCACCCTAAAATTTACAACTAGTAAATAATTGCTCATTAATTTCTCTCTCTCTCTCTCTTAACAATGATCATTTTATTTCTCTTCAATCTTCAATATATATGGAATTTTAGTTAGAGAACAAAGTCCCGATTAACTAGGGGTGTAATCGAGCCGAGTTTTGGAGTGTTCAAATTCAATTCGACCAAAATGTTTCGAGCTCTAATTTAAAATTTTGTTCAAACTCGATTTGTCACAAGACTCACAAACTTTTCGAACTTGACTCAATAAATGCTTAAATAAAATTGTAAACGAGTTTTGCTCATTCAAACTTGATACAAAATCTAAAAATACAATAAGTTTAACTTAGCTGCAAGTTCAATGTTGCACTGTGTTTCCTAAACCAAAGCGCACCGTAAGAGTGTTACTACAATGAAGACTCCTAAAAAGAGTCATCAATGAGGACTCTTTTAGTAAATTAAGTAATTGAGACTTAAATTAAGTAATTTCATCAATAATTAAGTAACAGTTATAGTTACTTAATTTATCACAAAATTAAGTAACCGATCAAAATTAAGTAATCAGTGGCTAAATTAAGTAACAACATACAAAATTAAGTAACTTTTAGAGCTACAATTAAGTAATCGCCCCCTCAAATTAAGTAACTGAGGCTAAAATTAAGTAACTCGAGTTTTCAATAATGATTCTTTTTAAGAGTTCTAGTCCTCATTATAGTACCACTCGCACTGTAGTGATTGATAGCTCCACTTTAGAGTTGTTAATGGAGTATAGAATCGCACTGCACCGTTGCTGAGACGTTAATTCAAATGTACCCTAAAGTTATTAGAGAATTGTTGCTTAAGGCTCTTTTGATTATTTGTTTTCAATAAGTTTTTTTTTGCTACTGAAGTTCAAACTCGAGTAAAAGGTATCTAGCAAGGAGGGGATTATGTAACAAAAATATATTAAAAATTGAATGTTAAAATTGAGACTTCTGTTATCGATTATAATTATTTTTGATATATTTTTTATATCGATTTTAAAATTATAGTTTTGTGACTTCGTAGTTATCTTATAAAACGGTATTTATTTAATTTGGTAGATATATAATAGAAATTAATTTTAGATTAATAGATTTATTTAACTGTACAATAAAAATTTTAAAATTATAATATATTAAACAAATATATATTGATATTGGAGTGGTTCTCAATACTAAGAGGCCAACGTTCGATAATTAAAATCACTATCATATAAATGTATACATAAAGAAAGTATACTTCCATCAAAGTAGTGGATTTCGTTCTATATGTTGGGCACAGTGCTTACTTCTTTTTCAGTCCCTACGCATATGAAATGTACTAATCTTTCATTTTCCTCTCTTTTTTTCTTCTTTACTTTGTTTTTCTGTTATTTATGAAAAGCAATTAAAGTAGAAGAGAATGATATTTGATTAGGACTGAAAATGAAGGGGATATATATCCCACCATTCATTTCTTAAAGAAGCCCTTCATTAGTTTCAACTTTCTCTTTGATTCACAAATCATCTTCCTGGTTTCCCAACCATTAACTTTCATAGGCCAATACCTAATTGCTTGCCTTTTCTAAGATCTTTTTTATTCTTAACCATGAACCATTTCATCATAATTATAGGGTTCACCAGCTCCATTTGCTTCTCTTTTTTCATTAGTTTTTTTTTCCCATGATTTTAGAATTCAAATAGGTTCACAATGATATAATATATTATTAAAATTGAGTTGAACTTCATTTGAAAATATATTTTATGAATAATTTCATGCAACTGGTGCAATATATTTCTTAACGATTGTATTATCTTTGTTTAAGCATATATATTTTTTCTTTCATAAGAAAATTGAAATACTTTGCTCATAAGTCATCGTCTCCTCTCTCAAATTACTAAATTACATTAAAGTGATTAGTTAAGTATTAGGCATCATCTTTTTGTTGCATTAATATGTTTAATTCGGAAAGTCAATTATTGATTTCAACATAGTCAAACTATTTTAGCAATCGATAATTCAAGCTATTAGTTCGATGATAAACGTACTACTTTAGAAGGTCTAAATATAAAAAAATAGAAAAACACATATTGTACTAATAGAAGAGAATTGTTAATGTTTTAATTTCTGAAAAGTATTAGAAACGTTTTATAGAACTTTTTTTTTAAAAACTCACGCATACAATTTTATTTATTATTGGTCTCACAAAGAGAGAAACCAATCCCTCATAATAAACATGAAAAATCTTGGTGCCTTGAGGTTTGAACCCAATACCTCTTAGTCTTAGGTGTGAGTGGTTACCAAATGAACTACCCAACCTCGGCTTATAGAACAATTTTTCAAATAGAACTGAGAAGTTGTTTCATAATTAAATGTTTATTATAATATTGTCGTTGATGATTAATAAATCAAGACGCACATAAATAAATTCAGTGGAGCCATAAATTTAAATTATAATAAATGTTGCACCACTTATTCAACAAAATATGATCAGAAAGGGCCTTGGTATAAAAATCTGAAGATGAACAACAAAGGAGATTCAATCTCTCAAGCAAAGAACAATATTTATGCTATTTCTTCCCTTTTTTTTCTTGCTTTTGAGATGATGATGATGAGGTAATGAGACAAACTTAACAATTGGTTTGTATTGCAATTGCTCCTTCCATGATGCCAACGTTATTTTCATTATAGTTCTTGTCCGATAAGTGCAGCTTTACATCTTTTTTTCAATCTTTTTGATCCACAAGTGGATGTGGGGATGCAATTCTTTTGATTGGACTTAATATTCAACTATTATCATGTTTTGTCGTATGAAGAGATTGATAATTCGATATTTCAAACTTTTGTAAACAATATTTTGTATTTGATTGATTTCTTTCATTACACTTGTTTGTATATAACAACAAGCATATAACATTATATAATGAATTTAATAATAAATTACATATTTTAATCTAAAATATGAATAATTACCTCTATTTCTTTTTATTACATACTCTGATATTTAATTTTTAAATTGCGCAATCTACTTCCTTGCTACACAATTTTAGGGTATATCAATTTGCTTTTTACCATATTTTAGGTATCGAAAAACATAGCGTAATTTTTTCCAGTATAGTCTACTAAATTTATATCTATCAATATTTACAATTTTCAAAGGAATCACATATCGGCTTCTGAATGTTTGTCCTCTTTATTATCTCTCCCTATACGTCTAAATGGAGATTTTATATATTTTGAATAAAATGTTGAAGTGGAACAAAATAAAAAAAATAAATAGTAACTTGTAGAGCATGTTTCTTGACGGCAGCTAGACTCGTTGACCAAGGTTTTATCTGTTTTGGACCCATTGTTGGCTCTTATAGTTTTATTCTTGAAAAAGCTATTTCAATATGTTAAAAAATGCATGTGCTTATAAGCGATTTTTTATTTCAACTCTTAGATAATGCAGATGATATATATCTCGTTCGAGTGGCCTGCCGATCATTAAGGGTTGTGATCCATAATAATTTCTAAGCCCCTAGGTGCCGTGAGAGGTTTATTCATAGATCATATCGGATATTGAGTGGGGAGACTTTTTGCTGGACTTGTATTTTTTTTCCATCCTCTTTTTGCTGGACATGACTTTACTTGGGTTTGGCAAATAGGTTTTCGTCGACTGGAAGCAGAGTCGGATTCTAAGCTTGCTGCTAATATATTGTTGCCAATGCTTCAGGTTGGCATGTTAATCAAAAGGCTCTGGTTTGGATATCTGGCATGTGATTGTAAACTTGGGTGCGATTTAAAGGAGTCCTTAGAATAGGTTTGAGTCTTTGAGATTGAGCGAAATTCGAACCAATTGAAAACTTTTCAGCATCACAAACCATTGCAAGGTCAAGTACATTGATGTGTATCTAACCGTATACCAGGATCGACTATGATTCAATCTTTATGTTCCCAATGTTGTGTATTCATCTTGAAAGCATTTTGTGCTTACACTTTTAGACACACGCCCATGTTGTGAGCAATCCAGATCGTGTAACCTTCTGTTTGTGTTGTTGATGTCCGAGCATGATTACACAGTCGTGCAAGGTTCACACACAACTGTCAGAAGTGATTTTTATGCATTTTTATGATTGTTTTAGATTTTTCACTGATAGTTTATGCTTGAAATATGATGAAAACCTAAATAAACATTTTTTTTGCCTTATAACAGTCAACGCGACTTATTATCAATAAAATTAGATCGATCCATAAAAAAACTTTTGATTGTAAGTATCCTTAGTTTGAATTATTTAACAAAGGTCAAGGATTATATTCCTTTTGTTCATATTGTCTTGCATCTACTGGTTCAAGGATCATTATATTGTTAATTCGTGATACTCAATGTAATCGTTGGGCCACGATACTACTATTCAAATCTGATTCTGGCATTCTTGGATTAGCTACAACACATTTTCAAGATATTGGTTTTTAGGATTCACATCATAAGAGCTTTTGCAAACAGATTGGACATAAACTGATTTTTGTTGGATGTATTAATATGTAAAGTAAAAGATGTATTATTATTTTGTAGACCCCAACTGTGGGTTACTGAGTTAGACCCTTTAGAGTTTGGGCTAAATCTGCAGGGTAAAGCTTCCTCGTAATAAAAAAATAAATAAAACATATGGTAAAAAGCTAAATTAAGAATTTCAAGGAGAAAATCAGAGAAATTTGAGTAAGTATTTTGATTCATTATATAATAAATTAAATTGATTAAAAATGAAGAAAAAATAAGAAAATTTACTGAAATAATTTCAATTTTTAGTTTCGCATTCAATAAATATCATTATGCTATGCTTTGTGCAAAATTTTCAATTAACATATAACAAAAACAAACAATACAACGAGCGTCAACAAACATGCTCCGCAACCAGGGACGAAACTATTAAGGGATTAAGGGACAAGGAGGTGCCGGAGGAGAGCCATAGGAGCTCCCCTCTGGCGGGGCTTCGTCCCTGGGCGACAATAAACCTAACACTTGCTGGGTTCATAGAAAAGGGAGACAAGACCAATCTCCACCTCTTTTTTTATTATTATTATTTTGAAACCTCAGTGCAAAACGACATTGTTTCGCCTTGGGTTTAAAAAATAATAATAAGTGTGAGGTGAATACGACAACTTAAAAAAAAAAGTGGACTAAGGGCCCTTAATTTCCAGCAAGGTCGACGTTTTCAGCAGTCCCTTCCTTTCATTTTAGTCTCTCTCTCTTCTCTCAATTCTCTCAGTTGTTCACTCTTCTTCACTCTACACCTCCATCCTCCGCCGACCACTTCTCCTCTCCCTCCGTCCACGCCGCGTCGTCCTGGTAAGTCCATTTTTTTGACTAATTTCAGATTTAATTAGAGATTTAAGGTTGAATGGATTTTTGAATTTAGAAATGGATTATTGAATTTAGAAATGGATTGTTGAATTTATTATTTAAATTTATGATTGGAGAAATTATTGAATTTGTTGTTGAATTTACTGTTGAATTTAGGAATGGATTATTGAATTTACTGTTAAATTTGTTGAAGTTATTGTTGAATGAATTTTTGAATTGCTAAGTGAAGTGATTTAATGAATTTATATTTGTTATTATTTTGTTTTTTGATCTAGAATTTTGGCTCCATCTCTATCCACAACAGTATTTATTTTTCATTTTGTAGCTCTTAATAATTATTTTATTTTGTAATACATATCTCTTGGACTATTTCTTTTATGTTTTATAACCCCTAAAAACTAATTAGTTTAAATTTGAAATCCAAATGAAATATTTAAGATTTTCTTTGAAACGATAAATATTTAACAAAATTGATGATACAAAATTAAATTGTTAAGAAACTAGACGAGGCTGCAACGGCCACCGACCCCATCGTCAAAAAATACGCACTCACAAAATCACTCTTCAGTCATCGGCCTTTCTCGCCGTCGCCGCCCTCAGTCCTCTCCCTCCTCGTCTGCTCTGTTCTGGTTGTGACTCAGCTTTGTCTTTGCTTTCTTCGCATCTCTCGGCCTCCATTTCTCGTTTATTTGTTTTTTTTTTTATTTATAGTTTAGGGTAAACAGAGGCCAAAAGAAATTTAAATTGCAGACTGATAGTTGCTTTTGTTGTTTCTTTTTTATTGCTGCGGGTTGTGTAGAGAAAGGTGTTTTGATTGATGGGTCTGTATTCACCTGTAGTTATGATTATCCTGGCATTAGCACAAGCTTGGGTTCTGATGCTTTTATTGTGATTAATCTGATTTCACTGTTTTAATTATCTGAAGATTGAGGTTTGTTTTTGTAATTAGTCTGAATTAGCTGTTGAAAATCTAATGATAATGCCAAAAGAAAGACAAATGGCCATGTTTTCAGTTCATAACTTCTAACAGTTGCACCAAAATAATCATAAGATTAACATTCAGATTAACCCAAATGACAATGGTTAATCTGAATTAGTCGTTTCGAGTACTTTATTTACTTTGATTGTGATATTTTTCTTTAGCTTCTTCTTGTCAATCTGTAAACATACTTCCAGACAAGAAAGAAATTATGTTACTTGAATCGTAATGGTAATTTACTGAATTTGGGGACAAGGGTTGGTTTGGGCTACCGAATTTACACTTTTGAATTCTGCAAATTTGGCTATAAATTTCGGTTAAATTGATCAAACCAGGAGAAAATTTTGGTTTAATTTGATAGTTTGATTTTTAGAATTTTAAGGTTTCTGGGAATTTCAGTTCGATTTTTTCTAAACTAAATCAACTGAAAGGATCCCTATTGCAATGGATGAATCAACTGGATTTTATATTGATTTTGGATTTTTTTGGCGCTTGTTTGTGACTTGTGAGTTGGCTTTTTGAAACAACCGACCAAGTTGGCAGAGGTTTTCTAGGCTCATGAGGTTTGGGTTTATTATTTCTGCACTTTGCTTTGGTTTCTAAAATTTCTGATTTTTGGTTATTTCAATCGAACCGTCTGAAAGGACAACACTGGCACCGCATAGGGGTTTGATAAAGTGCCTTCCTGGGAATTCAGCATTGGATTTGGAAGTTAGCAAGTAGCAACTGATCGTTTGTCAAAAGAGTTGGACCATTCAATCTCAGAACAGTTTTCTCGTACGTAATGGGAAGTGGAGTCGATACCTTGGAGGCTGAACTAAATGAGAGATCTTTGCAGATTTTCAAAGATTTTTTGACAGGGTAAACAAATTTTTTGTGAAAAGTAATAAGTCTTTAAATTTTTTATTTTCTTTTGAAACTTGAATTGTCTTGTATTCTAATTATAGGGTCGCAAAGCTTGAGCAACTTGGGGCAGTTGGTAGTCAATTTCTTGATGAGTATCAACAAGCGCTTGGTGGGTTTTTTTTGCAAGTTTCAGTTTTATCAATTTTTGAACTTCTGTGATTTATTTTTTGTTTCGTAATATTGTTTGTTAAATTTTCTTTGCAGAATTTATCCGAAGGTCTCCCATAAATGTGGAATCTAGGTTGATAGCAAATATCATCAAAGATAATGAAACTGAGAGGATGAAGTCATATATTGCAAGAGGTTGCATTAAAGACCATGACAGAATGCAAAACTGGCCCAAGTGTAAGTTTAATTTTAGTGTATTACTCTGTGTTAAATGTGAAACAATTTGTTTTTTGATGAAATGCGATTTTGTTATTCATGCATTCATTTTGTATGATTTCTTGGTCTAATTCACCAACTTTGTTCACAGAAGTGACTACATGTGGACTTGGACTTCGTGAACAATTAAGTAAAGGTAACTTCCTCTTTCTATTTCATTGAGAACCTAGCAGAAGAGTCTTTGAATCCATAACCTGTTAGCAGTAAGTGGAGTAATTTCTTCCACTTTTGTGAAATTTATTCTCGTAATTCTTGAGTTGGGCGCTTGACATTAACTTGGGTTTTCCTTT
>CAODLS010647838.1:0-11071 GCA_948243855.1 Flueggea neowawraea | reverse complement strand
AAAATCAGTACTCCACCGGCTATGAAAGAGAAGTCTGTTCATCTATTAACTGCAAAGAATGTCAAGAATAAAAAAATTCAAAAAATTGAGGGCCCCCGAAAGATGGATGACATAAGGAACAGAAATGGGATTCCAAAACACTTGGCAAAGCCGCTAAAACATCAAATTTCCAAATCGCAAGAAGCAAAGCAGAGAAATCATGACAAAATGGATGAATCTAAGGAATACACACAAGTAAGAATCAGCAGCTTCAATGAAGTAGATGAAGTCAGCAGGAGCAAAGAGCCAGAGGCAGACGTTTCTGTATCAGAAAGATTGGTAGCAGGCAGCCAACGACCAAAGATGGTGGAACAAAATGAAAATGGAATTCAACAAACTTCCAAATTATACAATCATCCAAAGCATGTGCATGGTGAATACCAACGCAAGAAAGAGCCAGAAATCCAAGATTTAAACGAAAGCGTAAGTTAATTTCTCTTCCATGAAATTTTCAGTTCAACAAGATAAAAGAATTTCCTAAGTAAAGTCTTTAAACTAGTGAAATGATAAAATATGTCCTTGGTGCAGTGCCAGAACATGATATCAACAATGCCAAAGGATCGACAGGGTGAATATTTTGGAAAAGATGAATTCCAACATCACAACATCTTATTGGATCAACTTAATTGTAAGTAAAACTTTCTCATACTTAATTTTAAAGATTTCCACAAACCAACTAAATAAAGAGTTGAGTTAACGAAATATTGAAACTATGTATTTACTATTCAAACATGTTATACTTCCATAAAGACTAATCTTTATACATTTTTATCGTTATCCAATCTACTAATTCAACCCTATCTTCTCCTTTGCCTGCAAAACCCTGGTCCATCCAACAGGTAAATTGATATAGCAAATACAATCTTGCAAACAACTAAGCAGAACAAACATTAATTTCTGTCATTAGACCAAAAACAGAGACACCTACTAACTTTGTTGTAGTAATGCCTGCAGCAACTCAAGAAGGTGACAAAAATATCACATTGCCCTCACCATTGGAGAGGCAAAACATATCAAGATCAAAAGCACCAGAACCACTAACAGAAAGCGAAAATCACCTCAAGAAAATCCTCACAGAAAGCCAAGTGTTTCTCAACACAGCAGAGGCATTTTCCAAACTCACCATTCCATTCGACATTTTCCAAGCCAGCAGTGACTGCCCAGACGAAGAAACCAATCTCGTACAAGACTCTGGCTACGAGATAACAAAAAGAAGTGGGAAAATACAAGACCTAAGCATTCATCCTTTCATGAGTGAATTCACCACCTCTCTCAAAATCAATTCATTGGATGAATTGATCAAGCAGTTGAACAACGACTTCGAGACCCTGAAATTATACGGAAGAAGCAACTTTGGAATCGCGGAATGTCCCGTTGAAGAGTATCTACCCAGAATGCTAGAGAATGATGTATACAACCAGGATCCACGAGTGAATTGCATGTGGGACATTGGGTGGGATAAGATGAAGTTTTCGTTTGAGGAGAAAGACGAAATTATAAGGGATGTGGAAAAGCATCTGCTTAATGGCCTCCTCGACGATGTCACCATAGATCTTCTGCTTGTATATTAAATACCATTGTATCCATGAATAATGCCACTGGAAATCAGCAGAGTTTTTTCTTTTCTAAAATATGATGCCAACAAGTGAAGTGTGAAGAAACATGCAAAAGAATATTGTTAGTATTCCTATAAAGATTAAATTTTTATGGTAACGTTTATGCATAAATTTAATTTTCGTCTCAATTTTAACCTTTCCGTTTTCAAAATAGGACAAGTTTAATCCTCCCTTATGACGACTATTAGACGAATTTTTCCTACTTGAAACTGTATAATTCCTTATATTTTATAAACGGATCGAGTATTTGTATTGTAACAAATACGTGTGCGTTAAATTGAGTCTGTTAGTTATAAATATAGTATAAATAAATTATAATATTAATATTTGTATATTTTATATTTTTATAAAAAATATATAAGTTACAAATATAGTATAAATAAATCATAAACATAACATAATAAACATAATATATATAAGTTACAAATATAACATAAATAAGCTATAAAACTAATACTTGTATGTTCTGTATCTTTATAAAAGATATACAAATTATAAACATAATATAAATAAATCATAAACAACACCCTAATTTTTAAAAAATAGAATAACACCAACAAAATATTAACAAAATTTCAACAACATATAAACAAGAATCAGTAAATTTAAAAATATACATTTGTGAATTTAAAAATATCAAAAAATGAATATATAATATACAAAAATGAGTCGTACAAAATAAATATTATAAAGTATGATAGGCGTATTGTGTAAAAACCACAAATAGTTTTCTATAAAACTATTTTATATTTTCTATTTTTTGTTTTATTTCTATTTTTTAAAAATTAAAAACAATTTTTTTGAATAAGAAATTGAAAACATTTAAAAAAAATTAAATTACTTTTGCTATAAAAAAAATTGAACAATTTTTTTATTTTTTCATCTTTGTTTTTAATTTTATAAAAAATAATAAAAAAATTTCTTAACTAAACAATATTCTTTTTTTCTTTTTTTTTGACCAAAAATTCATCAATTAACAGTTGAGAATCATATCCAGTTACTAATTTGGCAAACCATTTCTTGTAGCAAGTTTTTGACTTGAATCTAACAGCCTCCGCTTTTGCTGCCAATGCATTAAATGTCTTCTTCCTCAACGGCGCTGCTTCATCCACATTCTTGCCATTGCAAACAATACCGCCATCCAAGAATGCACATCCCAAGCAGCATCAGAATTTAAGCTTAGCAACTCCTCAATCTGGTTTAGGCCCCATGCATATCCTGAGTTCTGAACCCTCCTCCCACAATCTTGCTTTTTCCTCAAAATCGTAGCTTCAAACTCTTGTACCAGCTGGTTTATTTTGAACATTGTATGGTCTGGATTAGTTTTTTTACGTTAAAACGCGAACTCATTCCAAGCTTTCCAAACATTCCAGCAAACAACAGCAAAACTCTGCTTTATTCTGCTACTACTACCATTTCTCAGTCAACAGAGACTGCCAAGCACCTGCCAGATTCATCCTCCATTCGCCCTGTAAGATTAAAGCCAGACCATGTTGCCTTAGCTTGCGGGCAAAATAATAAAGCATGATGAACATCACTTGCAGCACCACACAACTGAATATTTGTAATCCAGTAGCCTTCTTTGAACAAACTTTAATCACAAGGTATAGCCTCGGCTAATGCTCTCCCAAAAAATACTTCAATTCTTGGCTAAACCTTGAGATTCCAAAATCCAAACTCAATTCCATTGCCATTTCAACTGTAGATTTTCACCTGACTGCATCCTATGATGCTTTCCATATCAACTTCATCCTTTAATAAATAATAACAAGAGCAGAATGAGTATTCACCCCTTTGATTACAATGCCACACCATCGTGTCTTCAGCATTATTACATATCTGAATTTTCTCTATTTCAGTTATCTCTTGTTCTGTGAAACACAAAGAAAGTTTTCCCAATCTTCCAACCAGTTGAGTCGGGTTCCAAGTTGTGACACGAATAGCCCCACATATTCACCAGCCCCTATACCAAACTGACACCCATTTCTCACAAAATGCCTATACCAGAACCAATCCACATATATTGACAGCCTTGGCATCGCTCACTAGCGTCCATTAATACTACTTTCAGATCGCAATCAAGGCATAAGAACGTAGCTCTGCCCATCATTCCACACAATTGCACCACTATTTTAGATATACCCATATCACGTCATGTAGGCATAGATATGCATCACACAATTATATATACCTATGGCAAAAAGATACTAACAGTTATTCTTTCTAAAAATTTATCAATATGGTAATCTTTTAAAATGAATTTCTAAAGATCATCACATTAAAATTTAAGAATTAATAACTGAAGTTTAGTAATTCAGAAACAAAAGACTAACTAGCATGCAACTTTGACGGAAGAGACATGGTCTAAGCACCAAGGCACTTGGTGTATGATATTTGAGTACTTTGAGAATGATTTCCCATTAATCTTTTTCTTTTTTAGGAAAAGCGGATTCTGCAAATGCCACAAACAAAGCATCCATTACAATGAGTAACAAAGCATCCATTAGAGAAGAACAGAAATAATCCAGATACAAAGCTGATGCAGCAAATCTTTTCATTTGTTTCAATCAGAATCAGAGTCGGGATTCACTGAAGATGTTACAGTCCTGCGCTTGTCTTCATAGTCGTCATCATCTTCATCGTCGTCCTTCTTCTCATTAATTATTCCTGTAAAAAGACAACTTTGAGACTTTCCCACAAAATAAATAGGACAGAAATCTGAACAAGTACCTTTCTTTATTAGCAAATTTTCCAGCGTCTTTGTCGAGAAGTCATCTTTTCCTCCAAGATCTTGAAAACCAATCAATCTATCTACTGCAATCCCTTTCCTGAAAGATGAAAATAGCTTATCCCTCACCATAGTAGTAGGCAAATTAAAATACAGTTAAAGCATACTCTACACTATGAAGATCTAAAAATGCAGGGCATAACGCATTTGGAATTTGATCCTTGTTAGTCTGTTTGGCCTATCATTCTTCTAGCTATCCTAAGACAGCTCAAGTCACCCTAGCTCAGTTTATAACAGAACACGTTTATAAATTTAAAACAAGAATAAGCTACAATTTTTCTCTGATTTTCTCATCTCCATACTGTATGCATTGCATTTGAAAATGTTTATAAAAGATACACAATATACCTGAATAGTATGACACAAGGCAAAGTTTTGATGCCAAGCTTGGTGACAAAAAAGGGGGCATTCTGAAAATTGTTCAACATGTTCACATGTCAGACATTCCTTTTATACATAATGTCATTTATTCATGATGCTAAAATCACAACATTTTCAAGTAGTAGTAGCAGCAATGAACAGTAAATAACCTCGGCATCCAGTTTGATGAACTTGGTATCTAAGTGCCTTGGTGCAAGAGACTTCAAGTGCTTATCCACTATTCTACATGTAAACCAATTAACATTGTAACGCAGAAACATATGTACGAAAGATGGCAAAGATAATGTTAATGTAGAAACTATTACTTGCAGCGATAGAACTCTTTGTGGTGGAAATGACAAATCACTTTCTCACTCCCAGTGACTTCACCCAAAAAATCCCCCTCAGTAATCTCCCTGTATTCTCCATGTCCTTGCCTCTTCAGTGCTTCTCGCTTCTCAGTTTCTTTCTACTCAAACAAAATTCTATGCAAAATCATTTCCCACAAAAAACTAAAGCTACCCAGATGCAAAATCTACATGAACTACATAACAGAATATTCAAATCATCACCTTAAGAGCTGCAATTCTATCAGCATGTAATTTTTCAAGCTCTGGATCCTAACATAAAACCCAAAACTTCACATTAAAATGATAATCAAATTATTCTAAATCCACAAAGTGGTGTTTAGGCATCATATCTTACATCCATTAACTCATCAAGATCAACCTCTTCGTTGACAGAAGTCGAAGCCTGCGCCTTTCCTTGAGAAAGTAACTCCTGTAAGATCAGTTAATCATTAATATCAGTGAATTCAACCCCATATTACAAAAGACTGATACGTCGCAACTGTAAATCGTTTTTGAAAGGCATGTTGCACTAGGTTACGAGAAACAGAACCAAAAAACAAGAAGTCACTGCCAAGTTTCGAACTTTGATAGCCAAAGAGAGTGCGAACTCACCTTTTGGTAATTACGAGCCGCAGCTGCCATTACATTGCCAAAAGCTAAATTAGACAAAGTAGATTTCACTGAATTCGGATCCATCTTCAATTCTTGACTGAATCGAATGCAAAAAGGATGACCAAGCAGATCTGGAGATGTCTGAGGTTTGAATAGGAGGTACGAAAATTTGGTTCTTTAAAACCAAACTGGACGATTAATTGTAAAACTCGGGATGAGGCTTTGTCTGGTCGCCACTCGTCACTGTGTTTTCGGCCAACTAAACCGATCTGATGGTAAGGAAATTACACCATATATTTTCCTCAACTTTCGGCTTTCTAGATATGGAATACAAAGATTTTAATATTTACTCCTACTTTAATATAAAAAATGTCATGTGTATAATCTCTTTTGGGATAAGGCCACGTTAGTTCTTTATCTTTGATTTTTTCATCAATGAGTCATAATTCTTCGACCGTCTAAATATTTAGTCCTAAACATTTTAATTTTTTCCTACATAAGGCATCAAATATGATTTGTCACATGATAGATCTACGTGACACCGTTTACTTCACAGAAATGACACATGTCTTACAGCTCACTAACACTTGACATGTGTCAATCAATTCATGAGTGTTCACGTGACGCATAAAAGACGTGTATATATAACACGTCAACTAAACCACCAAAATTTGATGAAAAGTGCACAAGATGAGATTTGAACCTACAAATGGCCTTTATCCATCTGTTTTACTCTCCTTATTACCCTCTCTTTTTTTTTCATTTTTTGGTTTCTCTTCATTTTGCTTTCTATTTTTGCTCTTTATCTTTTTTTGTAGGGCTCCATGTCCTCCATTATCGTTCTTCCTCAACCATTCAACTTGGCGCTCTATTTCTTTATTGTTCTCACTTGTAGTCATTGCTTTTTCGTGCTCATGTGGTTGCTTGTTCGCGTCATTTCTTCCAAAAACAAGTATATAAGGATTTTTAGTCTCTTTTATATTCATTCTTTTAAACTTGATAGACATTCAATTAATTTTTTGTTTCTTACAAGATGAATGTATTGCTTTTGCATTCACATCCATATAGCCCGAAGAAAATTCAAAACTCAATAAATTAAAATTTAACATAAAATGTGCCCTTACGATTAAAACTAAAAATAATTTTCAAGATAAATGTATTCATTAATAAAATGGAATCATGATAACCATAAAATTCAAATCATAAATAGTGAATTTTGATGATCAAACATGAAATTTTGGTAGACTATTATTGCTATATTTATTTATGTGGAATCATATAATGATCTAAGTAATAAATCTTTATCAAGTTCGGGACAGGACGATTCTTGCCTAAAATCTAAAATCATCCCATGTTGATTTGATAAAAATAGTAGGAGTTTTAAGACCTTATTTATTAAATACTTTGCATGTTTTTGTATGTAAACTAATGGCATCAAACAACAACACTTCAAAATTTTCTTTATGATCTGTCATTGGGAAGGAAAAGCTCAGTGAGACAAACTTCCTTGATTGGTCTCAAAATTTGAGGATTGTCCTCAAACAAGAAGGGAAGTTATATGTCCTAAAACAAGAAATCCCTAATGAAGCTACAAATAATGCCCCAATAGCTGAAAAAGATGCTTATCAGAAACGTATAAAGGATTTGGTGGATGTGACATGTCTTATGCTTACCACCATGAAGGGAGAAGGTATGAAAAAGAAAGGTAAAGGCAAAGGCAACGACGCTGGTAAGGGCAAGAAACAGTTCAAGTCCAAGCGCAAGACCAAGAAGCCCAAGCAACCTAAAGAGGGAATTTGCTTCTTCTACGATAAACCAAGTCATTGGAAGAGTAATTGCAAACTTTACTTGGAAGATCTGAAAAATAATTGTTGTGAGGATTTCGCTTCAGGTTTTTTTGTTATAGAAGCCAATTTATCTACTTCTGTTTCATAGTATTTGTAGAGTCGATAATCACACTAGAATGGAGGTTGAATAGTGTGGTAATAGAAGCTTTGAATTTTCTTCGAAAATGAGTGCGATAAATGAAAGAACACCAATAACTTATAGTAGTTCGGCCAACTCGATGCCTACATCCACTACCTAAGTATCACCACTTAGGATTTTCACTATCATTCTTCTCAAAGATTACAACTTCACTTTGTAACTAAGTCAGAACTCTTACAAGTTTCTTGATTTTGGTTAAAGAAAAAAACCAACATAAGGATCTACCCTTGATCCCTCTCACAATCACTCTTTTAAAAGTGTTTACAAACACTTACCAGCAGATTAAAAACTAGTGATAAAAACAAATGAAGAATGAAATTGAAGAACAAATACACTTGTATCAATAAATGAGAAATTCAATGTTTTGATGCTTGGTAGTTGTAAGAATTCAATGCCCATATATTTTGTTGATTGTTTCTGGCCTCCCAATCATGTATTTATACTTCTCTCTTGATTTCAGACCGTTGTGGGGTGTAATGTAGCCGTTGTGGTATTAAATGAGGCGCATTTAATACACTGTCAGAGTCTTCTCACGTACGTGACACAAATCTTACGTACGTTACCTGACTTGATGTTCATCACACGTACGTGATAAGTAAATACACGTACGTTCATCATAGCTGATCCCCAGTTCACATACGTGAATAATAGCTGACTACGTGACTTCCATGTCTAAACCATCCAGTAGCTTATGTTTTCATTTCAGAGCATCTCGTGTACTTGAAACTCAATCTCACGTACTTTAGTTAGATATGACGTACGTGACTTTTTATTCTTACCTACGCGAACGATCAACACTTGACCGTTGCTTCATCTGTTTGTCTCGATCCACGTGAAATTCAAAAGACATGCTCTGAGCTGAGATCTTCGTCTTGTCTTGTATGTCTGACGTACGTGACTTTTGATGTCACACGTTCGTGTGGCTTCATGCCTTTAATTGATTCAAGACTTCAATTTTCCCGCTTTAATTATGATCATATTTCACGTACTTTTGATACCTCTCACGTACGTAACACTATCTAACATATGTGATGTTCACTTCTTCCAACTTCCAGTAGCTTCTGTATCAGTTCACAGCAGAACTCACGTACTTGAGACTACATTGACGTACGTGACATGCACACACGTACGTGACTTTGGACACACGTACGTGAATCTTCCGTAGATCAAATTCTGCAGTTTGTTCATCATCAAAACTTAGAGAAATCTCAATGTTGACCACCCTTGGTCCAACAGTATTGTATATTGGATGTGGATCTCACATTTGCATTAATGTGCACGATCTAAGAAGCAGTAGATTGTTGGCTAAAGGTGAAGTGGACCTATGAGTTGGAAATGGGCAACGAGTTGTTGCATTAGCCTTAGGAACTTATGATTTAGCTTTGTCTAGTAGGCTTGTTTTATAATTAAATAATTATTATTATGTATCTGCTGTGAGAAGAAACATTATCTTTGTTTCTTGTTTAGATTTGGATGGATTTTATTTTATTATTAAGAATAATAATTTCTCCATCTACTAGGGATACATTTTTTTTACAGATTTGCTCAATTGTCCAATGGTCTATATGTTCTAAACTTGAAAAAATCCAAGCCCATCTATAACATCGATACTAAGAGATTTAAATCCAATTATTTGAATCTAACTTACTTTTGGCACTGTCATTTAGGTCATGTGAATGAGAAATGCATTTCAACGCTCCATAAATATGGACTTCTTAATCATTTGACTTGGAGTCATTTGTAACATGTGAATCTTGTTTATTAGGCAAAATGACTAAGGCTCCTTTTACTGGACATGGTGCAAGGGCTAGTGATTTATTGGGCCTTATACATACATATGTTTAGGGGCTAATAAGTTCAATTTCCAGAGGCGGTTATCAGTATTTGATCACTTATACCAATAATTTAAGTAGATATGGCTATATCTATTTAATGAAACACAAGTCAGAATCATTTGAAAAGTTTAAAATATTTAAGAATGAAGTACAAAATCATCTTGGAAAAAATATTAAAGCTCTTTGATCCGATCAAGGACCGAATACTTAAGCCATGAATTCGACTATCATCTTAAGGAATGTGGGATAGTATCACAACTTTCTCCATCCGAAACACCTCAATGGAAACGAATAAATCAAACTTTATTAAATATTGTTCGATCAATGATGAGTCAATCAGATCTTCCAATATCCTTTTAGGGATATGCATTAGAAACTGTTGCGTTCTTACTAAATAGAATTCCATCAAAAGCAGTTGAGAAAACACCATATGAGATATAGACTACGAAATGTCCCAATTTGCATTTTCTCATGATTTGGGGTTGTAAGGCTTATGTGAAGCATTTTACTTCAGAAACGTTAGCACCCAAAGTTTATAAGTGCTTTTTTGTGGGGTATCAAAAAAAACAAGAGGATACTATTTTTATATCTTATTTGAGAACAAATTGTTTGTTTCTCGTCATGCTGACTTTTTAGAAAGCTAGAGAGTTCATTTCCAAAAGAGTTAGTGGGAATAAGATATGTCTTGAAGAATTTCAAGAACCACAAGTTGACATAAACCGTCAATTGAAATTCAACAAGACTCACAACCAATTGTTTAGTCGGCATCACTACAAGTCCCACAAAGGTTTGGTATGATTCATCACGAGCCTAAGAGATATGGATTTCACGTCAGTGACGATGATAGCATGATGCTTGTGGATCAAAACGAGCCCACATTTTATCAAGAAGCGATGATGAGCCTAAACTCTGAAAAATGGCTTTAAGCCATGAAATCTAAAATGCAATCAATGTACAATAACCACGTTTAGACCTTGGTTGATCACCCAAAGGTGCAAAGGTCATTGATTGTAAATGGGTTCATAAGATTAAACACGATATGAACTTTAAGTATCGACTTGTTGCAAAAGATTTCAAACAAATTCATGGTATCAACTATGATGAAACTTTTTCACCAATCGTTATGCTCAAATCTATTAGGATTCTTCTTTCCATAGATGCATACTACGATTATGAGATTTGGCAAATTGATGTCAAAACAATGTTTCTTAATGGAAACCTACTTGAGAATATGTAAATGACACAGCCAGAGGGCTTTGTCGATCCTAAACTGTTGGAATTTGCGGCTAAAATATGACATTCATATATATACATGACAGCGGATATAAAAAAAAATTTAATGCCTTGAATTCCCCCAAGGACCCATGCATATCAACATATATAATTAAGGTTGGAAGATTTACCTTTCAGCAAGGCTCGATCGATCGGTTGTATGAAACGTTGGTATAGCTCTTTGCACCAAGAACCCGAATCACCTATGAGGAA
>CAODLS010647831.1:0-16710 GCA_948243855.1 Flueggea neowawraea | reverse complement strand
CTCTCTCTATTCTTTTGAATACGAACTACCAAAATACTTTCTATTTAATCAACCTAAAACAAACACCCCGATCAAACATTTCAAATTTGATTCATATGCCAAATCATTGACAAGACGAAATTTGACGACAATAAGCAGAATGTTCTGTATAAGGCCAATCAAATAGAAACCAAAAGAAACTTTCATACTTTAAAACTAATGAATTCTAAACAAAAAGAGCATTGTTTTAGTTGGTAACCAAGTACACGACACCATACTCTAAAAATTTGGGCAAAACAAAAACAAAAAAACATGAGACCTCAGAAACTTTGGGAAAAATTCGTTTAAGCACCAGCACCAGCACTCTTGCCCTTCTTCCTCTGGATTTTCTTCATGTAGAATTCGAGTTCCTTACCTTCGAGTATGTATCTGATACAGGAATCAGCCAAATACATAAATGATGTAAGACAACTGAATTGATTATTGATAGAAATACAACTAATGAGTCTTACCCGTCAGCTCTGCCGCATTGACCGGGACGGGATGAAATGCAAGCCAACAATCTACCACCAGCAAATTGCTCTTCAATATGGGGATCAAGTGTGCGATCCTTCTGGCGTTTCTCAAGCTTCCTAACAACATGGTTACTCTTCTTAGCTTCCTCTGGTGCAGCGGCTTCACCCTCCTATAATTATTGACAAACAAATCATGAGACAAAAAAACTGAGCGGAAGAGATTCTAGCAATTAATACATCATGAACATCCAAACACACGCCGAGAATTGCAATAAGATAAATGCAGAACTTGATAACCCGCTGTCAACAGACAAGATGTTTTCAGAATTCACAAAATGAAAATTTCATACAGAAATCTCAAATGACAAGCCTTACTAGAAAATCCACAAAAGAGTTCACAGTGCAATGCCACTTAAGGAATTGACAATTGTGGCAATCAGACAATCATCTAACAATCAGGTATAATTATTTATCTAGTGCTTGAAAATGAAAAGATTACAACTTCCAAATACAAAAACACAATTGTTAATAGCAACCAACCATAACAAAACAATGGTGTGACTTGAAAACCACCAAAACCCAGTAAAGAATCTTTACCTCGGCAGTCTCCTTCTTAGCCGCAGCCTTCTTCTTTCTACCAATGTCAACACCGTAGTGCAGAAGGTACCACTGCTTGAAAGAAGCAGCATCCACCTGGACAATAGCACTCTTCACCAAGGTCTGCTTCCTAACAAGCTCATTGTTGGAGGCATTGTAGACCACATCAAGAATACGAGTCTTACGGGTAACAGCCTCACTACCCCATGAATAGTTTCCGCTGTCCAACCTCAGAGCCCTCTACTTCACATTGCCTCCTCTAACACGAACCCTTCTAACTGTCTTGTTGCTCGAAAGCTTGGTGTTTGCTGGCTGACGTCCAAGCTCGTACCTTTACAAAAAAACATTACGAAACAAATCTGTATCAGCTGAATAGATTATAAATTTCAGATATTTGAACAAACCCAACAAAAGAACCAATGCAATAAGAGTGCCCAGCTTCTAATTTTTTAACAGAAGCGATAAAATGACTTAATCACGAACACTAAGCAATTCAACATCGACAATCATTTTTCAGTGCAACCAAACAGAACATAAAATGTGCGCATGTATAAAGAGATTTACTTTCTCTTCTTCCTCCAGGCCTTCTTCTTGCCACCAGTGGCACGCCTCTTGTGCATAGAGTCTCTTGAGATACCTAATCAAGGACACCATTGTCAGGAAAACACAAACTCGCTCACACACAGACATAGAGTTAGAGAGAGATGCATACCCATCTTGAGGGGGTCCGCGAAGTGATTAGGTCCTGCTGCTTACAGTGCCTACCTGTGGCTTCCGCTTAGTGCTGTTGAGGAGCAAAACCCTAGCTCGTCCATTTTATAGTACAAAATGCAGAGACTATGTTCTGGAGGCCCATAACCATTATTTGCATCGTTCGATTTATTAATCAGACCATGGGCTCAACCACTCCTTTCTCAGCCTTCCACACAACACGTGCTGCACATTGATCGGTTTAATGTCAGCGAATAAAATATTAACGCGAAGTATGATATATTTTTTTTTTGTGTATTTTTATCACTTGGGAAAGGCTCGATTATTATTAATAGAGGTAAAAATTACTAGGAAAAACCAAATGTAATAAACTCTAAAATATCAAAACATGCAAAACTATGGTTTCAACTTTCAAGGTTTTTTTTGCCCTTTGAAAGATACAACCTTTGTTTTTACGTATATATTCTATTTATTTTGCTATAGTTTTGTTTTTTTAAAGAAAAGTTTCTTCTTTGAGTCGATGCTAAGAGTTAATTAAAAGCATTTTTCTTTTTTTAATTTTAAAAATGTCTTTCTAAAATCAAAATTTTGCGGGGAAATAGAAAGCTAAAGTGGATAACAATGAGGTAGATGGATTGGTATCATAAAGAAATATATTTAAGAACAATTGGTGTCATTTGAAAGACTTGAGCAAAATAACCGACACTGTTAACAAGTTTTCTATTTGTTCAAAATTGTGAGTTTTCTATTTGTTCTCTATGAAAAACAAGTTTTTCCAAATGCATTCACACTAATATTTTCTAATTTTTTTTAGAAAACAAAAAAAATGGAAAATAAAAAATAAAAAACAAAATTGTTTTCCAAATTAAACAGACCACTAATTTTGGTATCAGCAACTTTGCAAATACCTTTATCTCTTCATTTTTAGAAAGAATAGATGATCAGTTCAGGAATTGCAACATTAAAAGTTAATTTGTCAATGGTTTGTTGATAAGTTTTTGACTAAATTCTAAGTATATATGTAGTAGGTATCTTATGGGTCACCTGTTATAGTTCTGTCTCGGCACACGTTTAGCGTCTTTTTATTAACGTGCACTGAAGGCCGAAAGTTTCCCAAAATCCGTAATCCCTTGAGCTCAATTCGATCAAATCTTTCTCTGATTGTGATTGAATCGACAAAAAGGTGTTTGTGGTAGAGTTTAGCGTGATCTTACGAGCATTTTGACTGCAAATTTGTGAATAATTGAGTACGATTTTTGGTTCTCTCGGTATCTGAAACATCTTACGCTGGATCTCAATCATGGGGAGGAGAAATCGAAAACCATCTACATCAAAGCCAAAAATAATTCAATAACAACAAGTGGAGACTAGTAATCATGTACAATCTCTACTAGAGGATGAAATCGATGAGTCTTTAATTGGAGAAACTAATTATGGCCTCAATAAAGTTGTTGCTAAAGTTGGGGAGATGCATGTTGGTTCTTCTCGGGAGGGCTTTCAGGAGTCTTCTGGAGAATAAATAAAGGAGACTAAGGATGATTCTAAGACTCCTCGATGGATGGATCTGTTCAAAACTAATCAGAATCGATCGTCAGAGTGTGAGCTACGGTTTGTCCCCACCACCTGTGACAAATGGGGCTAGAGTTGCTAAATATAAATCTGAGAAAGTCCTAGGTGAGTCACAACGATAAAAGCATGCAATTCTAGGAAGTGTGTATGTTTTGATTCGGCGGTTTCAGATGGATTCAAAGATTTACTATGAATAGGTGGAAACGTCGGGGTCTACTTGTTGTGCACTGCATCAAGGAGAACGTGTTTATGTTCAACTTTGATTTAGAGGAAGGCAAGAATAGAGTGCTTAGCGATGGCTCGTATTCATTCAATAGCAGGCCATTAATTTTGAATTCGTGGAGTCCTCGAATGAAGATGAAGTTAGAGGATGTGTAGTCACTGCCCATCTGGGTTTAATTTCCATTACTCCTGTGGGAATTCTTGACGACAGAAATTTTGAGTCATATTGGAAGCGTTCTTGGAAAGCTATTATTTTGTGATCAATGTACCTTTAGGCGTGATAGGCTAGGCTTCGCACGGATGTTGGTTGAAATAAGCATTGAATGGGAATTTCCCGAGTTTGTGACCTTGGAAGACGACTTTGGGTGACAAACCGTTCAAAAGGTCACATACGAGGGGAAATCAATTGTATGTGATATGTGTAAAGGAATTGGTCACACAATAAGGAGCTATGTTCGAATATCAAATCCAAACAAAAGAAGATTTGGAAGGTGAAACATAAGAAGGATGTTGTCCAAGGGCCTCTAAATACTGGACCAACTGATGGGAATTTTGGTCAATGTTTGGGATCTGATATAACTGGGCCGTAGCATAGAAAGATACTGGTTTTCATCATCCGGAAGAATTAATTGTTAAGAGAGGTGTTTTATATAGAATTGTGAATAAAAGGGGAAAATGGTGGTTCAAAAGAGTTCGGGTGGAGGGTGTTTGAATCCTGCAAGTGTTGTGGTTTTGTCTCAGAACGATAATGGAATGGAGAAAGTTGATATAATTGGTATTATTAGGGAGGGAAGGTCTAAGAGAGTAATAAAGCCCCTTGATCGGGGATGATGTTGGTTGGCTCATCAAACATAAAAGGGTTTAACACCCTTTTAAACAATCAGAGGTCAAAACTCTGATTGGTAATAAAGGTTTAAGTGCTTTGGGTATTTTAGAAACTAGAGTAAGAGAAGAGAATGAAGAGAGAGTGTTGAGGGGTTTATAGTTGGGTAAATGGAAGTGCATTTTCAGTTATGATTGTTCTGAGCTTGGTAAAATCTGGGTGTGTTTAATCCTCGAAAAATTCAGTTGCAAGCTGAATTTATTATTGATAGCATAATTCATTATAGGGCTTTGGTTAATGGGATGAATTTTTGGTGGACAATTGTCTACAGATCCAACTCAATACAGGGACTGACATACCAGATAAGGGGCCCTTAGCACATCCAAGGTGATTTTAATACTATTGTGTCAAACACGAAAAGAATTGGGGGTAATCCAATCGATGAATTATAGTCGAATTTTGCTATGTGTATACGGCAATGTCGACTAACTGAGCTTAAACGACCAAAACAAAACATAAATTCCTTATAGCGTGCTAATAGATTTGATCCTCATTAATGCATTTACATATGTCTTCTCTTACTGTTTTTCTAGTTTCCTAGGGGCTAGTTCTAACCTCTGAACTTGAACAACCCTTGGCTATATCGAAGCCAAATCCAATTACCATCGTTTCAAAAAGTTAATTGATCTTTGAAGTCAGTTTTATCTTCCAAACAACACTTGACGCTAAGGGTGCTCACGGTTCGGTTTGGTTCAATTTTGTGAACAAATTATCAACTGAACCGAACAGTTCGATTTTATTCTCTAATCATATATAGTCAAACAGTTGGTTTCAACTTTTGGTTTTTGTTCGGTTGGTTTAATCGGTTTAAAATATAAGTAAAACCAGAATTGATAAATGAATTGGTTGGTTTGTTTTAGGTTCTATAGGTTTTGAACATATTTATATGTAAAAACCAACATAATAGTATAAAAAAATGTCAAATGTGGTTCGGTTCGATTTTTTAATAGATAAAACCACAACCGAACTTTTCGGTTTTGCAATTCATCATCTGCATCCACCCAATTGGCTTCAATTTCATTGTCAATTCAGTTTAAAACGATTTAGTTGGATTAATTTTTTTAGTTCGGTTAATTTTTTATTCACCTCTTTCTAACAACCTTGTTAAAATAAAGGTATAATGGTCAGGGTTAACATTGAAGCTCTGTCCATTTTACATTTTCAATGCTTAGTGAGTTCCACATATATTTGTCAAAAATAAGGCCTAATACATGTGAACTTGAATTTGTATTGAACGTGTAATTTTTTCACTAAATTTTTTATGCATTTATGGATATTTTTCAACTTACAAAAGTGACTAATATTACCCCTTAAATTTTAAAAATATGGCCGTTTAACATTAGTTGTGATGATAGGACATTGACGTGGTAGAATGGGTTAATTGATGCGTTAGGAGGCGCTTGCGGTGTTCAATGTGGCTGATATAACACCAATTGTTCTAGCATGTCATTCATGCCACGTCATTAAACTGTCAAGTCAAACTTGTCTCTCACAATCCCTAAAATTACTAAAATTCACCGTCATCATTAGATTGACTCTTTCTTCCTCCCATCGTCAATTCACCTATGTCGCTCTTCTCTCTCTCTAGACCATCTCTATCTCAGACGTCTTTCTCTCTCTCTCTCGACACTCAATTTTTGGACACTCTCTCTCCCTTTTCATGTGGTCACTCTGTCTCAGTGGCAGTTTTACCATTATAATCATAGGTTTAGCGTTTCTATCGATCTATAAGAGACGAAAAGAGGTATAATTTTTTTAGGCTTTCACTTTTTGGTAGTGGGATTTAAATTGAGTGTTGTATCTGGCCTCTATCTTTGGAAGTCATCTAGCTTGTAATTTTTTTTTTGACTCTTTGTAATTTTTAGAGAATTTTGAAGTGATTTTTGTTGTATCTATATTTGGTCGTAAGAGACAAAAGAGGTGAAATTTTTTTTTGGCTTTTATTTTGTGGAAATGGAAGGAAATTTTTTTTCCAGCTTGAATGAAATTGCGATTATGTCTCTTATTTTTTGGCTCAGTTGATGTAGGTTGAAATTTCTGTTGACATGTGTATTGTCTCTTTTGAATTGGCTCATTTTGTGTTAGATTAAGAGAAATAGATATTTGTTCTCATTTTTGCGAACAAAGAGTGTTTCAGTGACTTTGTTGTGCTAGAAAATGGCAAGTAGTGGTGGTGTTCCTCTTTGTTACTGTGGAATGGCGGCTGTGTTGCAACTGAAATACGGTTTGTAGGGAACAGAGTTGCAGTGTGCTTTCTTTCAATAGTATGATCCATAGGTTATAAACGAGACACCTAGAAGGACTCGTGATACTAATGAGATCATGCGATTGTTGAAGCGTCTACAGTAAAGTGGTGAACGTGTTGAAGAGGTATCACACTCTGTCGCACAACCTAGAGCACAAGCCGTTGCAAGATCTGTTGATGATGGAGCTCTATTTTGGAAGGTCCTTGTGTTCTTTTTAGTTGGTGTGTTAGTTGGGATGTATTTACGTAGTTTGATTTAGTAGTATATGAACTTGGTTTATTTGTTCTATTCCATCCAAGTTTTTATAATGTTATTATCAATCCAAAAAATCTTGCGGTTTTATATTTTTCAACATTTGCAACGTTCAATAAACAGAATATATATTTGATAAACATAAACATTCATGCGCCACAAAATACAAGTGCTTTAAAAGCAAATAAAATAGAGTTTTGAGGAATATAAGTTGACAAATAATTTGTGTTTTTAAAAGCGCACAAAATTCTGAAATGCATCAAAACAATTAATTAGAAACCCATAATACATAATACCACAAATAAGTCAATTTGTAAAACGAAGACCGTTACTCAGATATCCAGCCGAGAATCATGTTGATTCATCAACAAATACGCCATATCCAGTTGAAATTCTCGATCTCTGATTTTGGGTTACTGCATATTGGACAGAAAAGTTCTGAAATAATTACAACCAACTTGAATTCATACACTGAGTGAAATATCACACTGGTCTCCCACAGAGGTATTTTGCATTGGTCATCATAGTGAACTCCAGACCTTTTTGTCCTCTTCAACTCGCAATGTTCCCCTTCGTTTTCACTAAAGGTTGAGTCAAACGAACCTGCATCAGAGCTAAATATATACTCCTCATCAGCACCTAACTTTCCAGCATACTCCTTCCTCCTATGCAAATCCTCGATCCCTTGGTCAATCCCAGCCGGACCAAGCACTACCTCCTCGATTGGTTCTTTTTGCCTTCTTCTGCTCCTAGGTATCCTATAATTATCTACTTACCTCAATAGTCTCTTCGTTAATGTCACACAAATAATCATCCTCCTCGGACTCTCCATCTAATTGATTATCATCCCAGCCCTCCTCCCCTATCTCTTCACCCGAATTCTCACCAGAATCCTCACTGGACTCATCATCACTATCCCGACCATATTCAGCTTCTTGTACCTGTCACACACTTTCACCACCAACCACACTATCCTCTTCCTCCTCTTTTACGTAAAGATCAACTGTGTTGCCATACTGCAACCCCGATCTAGCAAAACCATCATCTTTATCGACTAAAACTGTAATACTCTGTGCATTTTGACTAATTATTCCTGTAAATTTTCCGTTAAATTTTGAATTTAATCTTGATGTTTGGAGGGTTAATTTTAATTTAAAATATTAATTAAATATATTAATGATATTTTGGAGTGTTAAATTTTTGTTTATGTTAATAGAATTTTTGAAGTGTATTGAGGAGTTTATTGAGTGAAAATTGGTTTGAATTGGAAAAAGAAAGAAAATTGGAAGAAAAAAGGAAGAAGAATGAACTACAGGTCGTTCATAGTTTTGGTCCAAACGGCGTGTCGTCTGGCGTTTGTATGCGCTGTCGTCCGTATGCAGTAAACGACCTGTCGTTCGCGCGCGCGTGAACAAACGACATGTCGTATGTGTGTAGTAAACATCTGGTCGTTCGATTGGAAGGGAAACGACGAGTCATTTCAAGCGCGGTCGTCCACATCTTGTTGTTGCCGTTCACGTGTCCGAAAAGGCGTCGTTTCGTTTAAATAAAACGACGTCGTTTTGCTTCAAACCCAGCAGCTCCAGATTTCTTTTCTTCCTCTTCTTCGTGATTTCTTCTTCAAAACTCAGAAACACTCTCTCTCTTCTAACTTTCTCTCTCGATTCGACCTCTCTCCAGTCTTTTTCTCTTCCTCGTCGGCCAGACTAGTTAACGAAGGTGAGTACCTCTTTCTCTCTCCTCTTTTGTTGTGTTATTTTCATGGAAAATGAATGGGTTCGGTCGGAGGTAGAAAGTGATTTTTGAAAGGATTTTTGTTGGGTTTTGATGGTTTTGAGTTGGAGAATATGATTGTAAGTTGAAAATGGAAGATTTGATGGGTTTTTTTTATGGAAGGGTAATTCGGTCCGAATTTTGGAGGACGGATTTGGAAGTTTTTTGATGTTTTGGATGGAAACCGAGGTTGGATTTGAGTTATAGGGACTGTATAGGGTTGATTGGAATGGTTGAAAACGTTGGGTAATACTTGGTTAGGGATTAGTGACCATTTGGTGCAGTTTTATAACGAAAGAAAAACTGAAATTTTACATAATTCTGAGTATATTGAGGACCAAATATGATATTTAGTATTTTTGGGACTGAAATATAATTTATGATAAATATAGTGGCAGATTTGTAATTTTTAAAAATAGAGGATTAATTTGATAATTCTGACTACTTAGAGGACTAATTAGTAATTCTAGAATACTTTGAGGAATATTTGAAATTTTGAAAAGTTTGAGGACTAATGCGTAATTTTACATAGGTTGGGGATCAATATGTAATTTTACATCGATGATCAATTTTGGAGAGATAAGTTTAAATATTTTATCGAAACAGATTTTCGGTCGATGTCTGAGGTTTTGGTTTCTGCATTTGCATCTGCATATCACATATTTCATATCGCCACAATTACCGTGTCTGACCCTTTGGTAATAAAATTATGTTTCAGCTCAGTTAGGTACTCGAGGTGGTCAGTCATCCACCGATGTTGTTATATGCTCAGCTTTGTTTCGTGAAATCTGTTTTTGGTCCGAGATTTGGATTATTTGCTCGGCGACCATATGAGTGAAATGACAGTTTCAGACACATAGGTCGTGTCTTCTAAATTATATGTTTTTATTTATGTCAGAAGTGTTTCTAAAAAATGGAATAATTAATGATTGTTTAATTAACAATCCAGATTACGTGATTATTATTTTATGAAAAATCTATGTTTCTTAAAAGAAAATTTTAAAATATTTATATATGGTTTATAAATATTTTCTGTAAACTTATTTTTATTTTACGTGTACGTCTGATATATATATATATGGTAAATATATATAAATATTTCAGTATGGGACACCTATGCTACGTAGGGTGAAATGTAGTATTTGGTACCATTGAGCAGTCAAACCCAGTTATCAGGGTTAATGGTAGCCGTGTTTTTGGCCAGACGCATGTACTCTGTTTCTGATTAGTGGCGGAGCCCACTTATACATACATTGTGTATGTTTTTGGACCCATATATGTTTCTGGTATATTATATACATATTTTGTATATTTTTTATATACGTCATATATACTATATATGTTTTTGTCTGTTGTTTGCTTTGGATGCGAACGTTTTTTAAGAATGGATTTCGAAACTAATATTCTATATTGGCATGTATACATATGTATATACTTATATCTGTATGTGATAGTTTTGAAATGTTTTCAAAACAGTTTTTGTGATGCCTGGAGCCGCTCTGGAGTATTGTTTCCTCACTAAGGATTCTTACTTCTTTCTTTCTATTTTTGTTTGCTTTTCTGTATCTTATTTCTCAGGTTCGATTTTAGTATTCGGCTACCGTTCAACATCTTGGTCCTAGTGAGGCGGTCTATTTGATAATGAGTGCCATTTTGGTTCGAGCTTCTTTTGTTTTTTATTAGAGCTCTACACCGAGATACTTGTGGGTGTTTTGTTCTGTAAACGTATTTGGTATTTAAATAGTATTCCTGATTTGATAATAATTTTATTATTATTAAATACTTATGTTTGAAAGAAGTTTGGATTTTTCTTATTTATTAAAATGGTTTTAAACTAGTTATTTAATAAATTTGGGTAGTAAGTTTTGTTCTTCGAGGCTTGTGTGAGATAGGTCGAGCTTCCATAAATGATTCGTCTCGTACGCCGGTCAGAGTCCAAAAACGGGTCGTGATAAAAACGTACTTGCTGCTTGTTTTTGTTTTGTACTAAACACTCTTAAGTTGCCCCTTTATGAAAGAACATCCAAGGCACTTCACTTCATATAATGTAATCCCATCTATCTCAAACCCAATGAAAATACAAACATGCCCCCTGTAGCTTATGACTTCTCTTTTCGATTTCACAAATTTACCCCCATAGTGGAACCTACCTCGCACCAGCATGAGCTCCATGTGCTTTCTCAGCTAATGCATTGTAAACAAAGCAATAAAACAATAAAAAAAAATATATGTTAGTGCTTAAGCAGGACAACACAACCAAACAAAAAATGAATGTTCCACCAACCAAAAAAATGCATTGAATCTTCAATACGACAACAAAAACAAACAAAAAATGAATGTTACACCTACTGCAAAAGTACAACTTCAGTATCCCAAACCTTATTTCATTAACCCTAACCTTTAATTAAGGACCCGATTGAGAGAGCCTGAGGGTTTTTGAGAGGGAGAGATCGATGGGTTTTTCAAAGGGAGAGAGTGACGAATTGAGAATGAGAGGAATAGAGAGGCAGAAATGCAATGTAGAGGGAGAAAAGCGGGTTGCTAAGTAACAGATACGTCGTCTAAATTTGGGGGTTTAATGATCCACATGGACTAGCTTAATTAGATGATTACATCTGATATGGCTTGCTACTAATATTCCACGTTGGCATTTACCACACGTATAGAAGACAACCATGCCAACTTAATGTTAAACAATCATATTTTTAAAGTTCAAAAAGTAACACCAATAATTTTAAAAAGTTGAGGGGTTCTTAAACGCACAAAAAATTCAAGGAAGAAATTGTATGTCCACAATATAAATTCAGGTGTTCACATATATTTAGGCCAAAACAACTAGAATTTCCAACAAACAGTAACATCTGTAATATTTTTTCCCATCCATTAGTCCACACAGTAAAAACCGAAGAAAACTGATCTAAAGAGTTTTGTGCTCCTATGGAAATGTCACGCAAAGGACTACAGCAGAGACGGGTCCGAATGCGCTATTAAACTCATGAACATTCGCCAGTCTTTGTTAAAAATCCATTACAAATCTCACTTTCACAAACAAATTGTCCGTAGAAAAAACATAAAACAATAATGTTGCCAAGTGCTTCTCTTGCTTATTGGTTTATGCCTTGCTGTCGACGCTCATGGGCTCTGCGTCTTTTGATTCTGATTTCTGCAAAACAATTCAACATGAATTAACGAAAGTTAAAATAAATGCAATTCCAGATACAACATTAGTGAACTCCAATTCCTGCAAGAAACTAGATCGTGGATTCTTACATTTGATTCCAGAGGTCCCAACTTGGACATCTTAGCAAACATATTGCCATAGAATTTAGCTTCCTTCTTGTTATATTCCCTCAACTTTTCCTTCAATGTTTTGTACTCCACCTTCACATCCCTGGTTTTCAAGTAAGAACCATGACAAGTTTAGTACACAAGCCTTCTTGACCTACTCTCCATGAAACGTTCGGCACACAATCATATCCAGATATTCTAACATCTTACAATTCATTCTATAAAATCCAGAATGAGTAACGAATACACACCTGTTGTTAGGATCAATTTCAAGAGCTTTCTTGATGTCAAACTCTGCCAGATCCAAATCTGCCAACTGAATGTACGCCTGAGCTCTTCTGTAGAGAGCCTTTACATTTTTACTTTCCAACTCTAAAACCTGCACACCACAAATCTTGCAGCTTAACCGCGTATCATGACAATTAAATCACAGGCATTTCGTTTTGTGTATTATAGTTTCTTACCTTCGTACACAATTTTTCTGCCTGGTTGTAGTCCTTCAATTTCAGCTTGCAAGCAGCATTATTAAGGTTACAGGCGACCTTCAGAGCTTTGGCCTGTTTCTTCTCTTCTTCACTGAAGGAAGAATCATACTCGATGTATTTCACAGCCTGAAAGTGTCACTTGGGGTTTCAATTAACCTTTTACAGAAGCAACGGAAGAAAAAGAAGGGGAAGGGAGTACTGCAAGAAATGCATACCTTCTCATATTTCTTGGATGCCCTTGCAAATTTGCCTGCCTTGAATAGTGCATTACCATCTTCTTTCTTTTTACCAGCGGCTTCAATCTTTTCTGGGGTGTTAATATCCCAAGATTCCTTTTCTTTAACAAAGGAAACCATCTCAACCTCAAAATACACAGTTGAGTTAGGGCGAAGTCCATTCAACATGTTTTTCGGGTCACTTGATGCATACTCTGGTGCAATTGTCACCAGTGCCACCTCTCCCTTTTTCATTGTCAACACAGCTCTATCCAGCCCATCAATCACTTCCTCTGCAAGAAAAAGAAAAAGAAAACAAAACAAATGAACATTACATGGCATGAAATCTCGAGACCCAATAAACAAAACAGAAAGCAAGGAGGGTCTGCAAGCGTCTTTACCTTCATCTGTCTTAAACTCAAAAAGCTCATCATCATGACCCTTCTTGAAAAACACTGTACCATGCGCCAACTTCCCAGTTATTTTCACTACAAAAGGCGAAGTAGAAAAGCGAGTTATGTGGAGCTGTCTAAAGAGATATAATGTAAGAAGATCCATCATTCTACACTAACCTTTTACAACAGCCCCTTCATTCGGGCGTTCATATCCTTCACCTTCCTTAAGAATTTTCTTAATAACCTTCTTGTCATCAGTTATCTCAGTAACTGTCTTCCAAGAAACCAACTCCAATGTTATCTGAAGGGTAGCATTAGGAGGAACAACACCTTCATTACCAGTAGAACGCTTGCCCTTCTCACCAAATCCATCTGGAATAATGTAAACAAAGAGTAAGAAAAAGAAGACAATTCAGAGCATTACTACTGTGATCAAATCAATAGAGAGAGGATCTACATTGTGGCTTCACAGTTAGAAGAACTTTCTCTCCCTTCTTCATTGTCTTAACAGTTTTCGACAATGCAGGGCAAAAGTGACCTGCACAAAAGGAACCATGTGAGAAAAAATTCAAAATGCAGAACTCTAGGTACATAGCTTACTCAAATGCAAAAGAGTACAAACCTTCAATGACCGTGAATTCCACTCCATCAGACTTCGCAACAACTGTACCATCCTCAAGCTGACCTTCGTATTTAACTGCACTAAAAAGTACATGAAGACTCATACGAGTGAAATTTTAAAAACTTGAATAATGGTCACCTAAATTAACAAGCTATAAGCCGATAAAACTTTCTGAGCACAACCAGAATGAGAGAGTTTGCATACCAAAGACTTCATCAAGATCTTTTGGATTCTCCCATTTCTCTCCTGCAGCAAGAATCTTCTTAAATATCCCACCATCCTTACAGATATCCTTGACACTAGTCCAAGACAGCAACTCAACATCAAACTTGAGAGTAGCATTGGGAGGAATAGTAGGTAGTGATCCAGAGGCACCATAGGCCAGTTCAGGAGGAATGGTGAAAATGGCATTTTCACCCTTCTTCATTGTTTTGATACCTTCGTCCCATCCTTTTATCACTTGACCTGCAAGAGAAGCAAAGAAATTTAAGTATTTAGTCTACACGCTCATTAACTACATCATTGCGGATTACCTACACATTTCTAAAGGTTCAAAAAGCCTGCAGTGTTTCTCAAAACAGAACACTCTAATATCATTTTCTCAAATTTCAAGTTTTCAGAATTTCAATTTTGTTGTTTGAATAGTACAGCACATGTTTATATCAAAATATGCATTGTATAATACCCTTTTCTTTACACGTCACTTTGGAATCAAGACGGCCCAGAAATCAAAGGTAAGATCCCCCACAATATCCAAGAATACAATCTGGAAACACATTAGCATAGAAGGTTTTCTCCATCTTTTCTAATCCTCATCCCCACAGGCTATCATATTAAATCACCTCGGAAAAACCTGAACCCAGACTTATCTTGCTTTCATAGAATTTCACTATAAGATCAAAACCTAGTTATGTAATCATGGCTGCAGATCTATTAAGACCACCAGTCCCGCCTCCTAATTTTTAAAACTTTGCATTTCACTTGAAGAACATAGCAACGATATCAATAACCCATATCGAATTCTACGAACAAATACAAAACAGGCATTGCATAAAGTAGACTACACTGATATAAAGCCTCACCTTGACCAAGAGTGAACTTAAATGGCGTCCCTCTGTCACGGCTCGAATCAAACTGCGTACCATCCAACAACGTCCCCGCATAATGAACTGAAACACATACACACAAATTAACTAATTTTTTTTCAAAAAAAAACAATAATAATGATATCAACGGCTATAAATTCAAAATTTCAGTTTCTTATCATTACAAAAATAGTACCTTCAACTTCATCGCCGCTTTCAGGAGTGTCCCAACCTTCACCTTCCTTAACAAGCTTCTTCTTCAACCCTTGCTTCCCGATCTCCTTCTCTTCACCTACCTTCAAAACAGGGTAATCTGGCCGATCCAAGTCCTCGTTCATCGTCTCCTCTCCAGCTCCGAGATCAAAGTCCTCTTCCATCTTTCAATCACAGCCGTCCGTTGAAACACACACTACAGATAATGCGATGATTCCTCTGCAGCAAAGACTAGAAGACAATAGAAATAGCGAGAGAGCTGTTTTTAATATGAAATGAAAAACGTGAGAGTGGGCTTTGGGTTCTTCCAGAGAGTTCAAATATGAAGGGTTTCGTTAGAGGGATGGAGTGAAGGGTCAAGTCGTCAAGATGGTTCCAGAAAGAGCAAGGAGAGAAGGGTTTGACGCCGTTATCTCAAAGGTTCTGGTTTAGTACACCGAGGTCAGTGAAAGGGCTCACGTGGAGGTTTTTGATTGGTGGAGGTTGTTTGATCATATGGAAGGGATTGTAACGGAAGAAAATCTAACGTGGGATTGATCTTTGGATTGAGAAAGTAAATGCTGATGAAAACAATGACAGGACAATTTTCACTTTACATTTTGGTATTTTTGCTTTACGTCACAATTACCGTGCTGTTCTTTATTCCTTTTTTGAAAATTAATTTGCAATTTGGAGGCCAATTTAACATTTGTGATAGGACAATTTTAAAAAAATTACATACTTAGCATTGTTATTTAATTTGGACACGTACAATATTAGTTCAATGACTCCATTCCTATTAGACCACTATTGAAGAAAGTTCAATGGATGAAGCGTATGAACAGAAAGTTTCATTGACGCAACAATTAAGAAATCTTGAAGGCTTACAGGGATCATTGGATCAATAGAATAAAAACAATGACATTGGCACAATAATTAAGCAATGATTGGAATCAGCAATCTCAATACGTTGAATATGAAATTTTGATGAAGCATATACCATCAACCAAATGTTTTGGTTGATGTGTCACAAGTTATTGACAACCTGTCTTGACCAATAATAGTCTATTTATGCTCAAGGGCTATATAAGTCCCACGATTAAATAAAGGAAATCAGAGTTGAAAACCCAAAAACCCTTTGTGTTACTATTCCGATGGAATTCTAAATTCTCTCAATTTACCTTTTAAAACTCTGATATCACTATTAAAACAATATAGGATAGAAGGTAACTTAAACATAATTCATGGATACACCACTAAAGCAACTACCAATTTTACACACATTATCATCTTCTATGTCTAACCTAGAAACACCTTCAACCTCACCCAACAACTCAATCTCATATATAATTCAACTCACTAGAACATTATCCTTTAACACACATCAAACTAATAAGCTTGTTGAATACACATATGTTCCTAATGGAGCACATGTTGCCTTCTGATGAACATATATTCATAAGTATTTATGTGCATCAATTCATATAGTTTTGAATACAAATCGAGTGTTTGTCATTAGTTTTGGTACTTCTATGGTTTGTATTATGTTTTTCAGGTAAATTGATGATGTCTTGGTAAAATGAATGAAAGCAAGTCGAAACGGGGCTTGAATGATAATATTTGAGGCATTGGGAGTGAGACACAACCTTGGAATGATAAAACACGCCCGTGGGACACTTGA
>CAODLS010647631.1:0-13787 GCA_948243855.1 Flueggea neowawraea | reverse complement strand
GATAGTATGTTCTGTTACCTTGCTCGAGCTCCCTCTCAATGTTTCTCGATCCTATAGAATATACTCAAGTTATTCCCATTCTAACTTACGGATATATGTAATGCACATGTATGATATGGTTTGAACACATGAGATCCTATTAATACCATATTGTGAATGCATTTGATCACTTGAAATGAACAAAAATCGATCCAATTTATCTAAGGAGACATTGTACTTAACATAATTGAAATTCTGTTTTATACCCTTCTGGACAACCTATTTGTTCTTCATGTATGAACATTAAAAAAAACTCATTTTGTTACGAAATTTAATCATAATATATTAAATGTTTAAAAGTATATGTTTACCAAATTTCAGACCATAATTCATTATAAAATGGTCTAGCCAATTTTTCAAATTTACAGCTTTATAACAGAATCACTCCAGGTGGGCAGCCTATAGTATATTAACCTAACTCTCGTTATGAAAATCCAATTATAATAAAATTTGCATAAATATTATGGACACATATATAAACAACTTTTGTTCTTTGACCATCAAATTATTACGTCTCTATGGCTTTCAAAACAAGAGATGAAAATCGGACAGTGTTACTGAAAAACATGGCACTCTCAGAGCAGTACTTAATTCAACCGCTCTAACTCATAATATACAGTTCGAATAAATACAAGATTTTACAGAATCATATAAAACATAATTTACAAAAACTTTCATGTTTTAAGTCTCGTCAAAATTTGTCTTTAAGAACCTGATCATAACAGTGCAATTTCAGATAGAAATCAAAACCCTAAACAGACATATCAACCAAATTATGCAAATTGATGTCTAAATCATTTTCTACTGCAATTGTTTGCAAACAAAAACCTCAAACACATTCCTATATGATTAATATGCAAATATAAACAAGGAAATGCGCTTACTTTGGTGATTAGAAGCAAAAGATGCAAGAAATACTGAGCTAGTCGCGTTTTCAACGATTTCTAGCGTTTCTACCTAATTTTTCTCAACAAAACAACCTTTCTTCTTTTCTTCCCTCTCTTTCCCTTCCTTTCTGCCCTATCTTATGGTTAAACATGAAATGATTCAGATTTATATGCATTTGGTTTGATTTTATCATGTTTTAATCCAAGCACGAGGTGACACATGGTAAAAGGTTGATTAAAAGGTCCAATCAGAAACTTTTGCACTACTTTTCAATTTGGTCCTTCTTTTATGGATTTTTCACTTAATGGTACTGAAATATCTAAACTAATAAATGCAAAATAATGTTCCTTGTATAAAAACAAAAATGACAGAATCGCAAAACGATGCTTTTGCCCACGTTTTACGTATGGCTCATTTTTAGTGATATTTCCCACCGATGCACCGTTTAACATTTCTATAAACTTTATAGGGAATTTTTTCTAATTCCAGCAAATATAAATAAATGAAATCTTTTTAAAATCTTTTTCTTGTCATCTAAATGTCTTATGAAATGTCTGATGATGCAGATACAATATGTATGAATGTATGTGTTTATATGAATATGCTTTATGTCATGTATGCTTCTGAATATGTATTGTGAGTCGAGGTTGTGATAGGAAGAAGGGTCGAAGCTAGGAGGGCAGAGAAAGGAAAAGTAGAGTAACGTGGCACAGTGGGAGTGGGTGAAATAAGAGCACTTGTAGTAGCAGAAACACTTCAATAGAGGAGGTTTGTTTGTGGAAAGAGAAACATGATGGGGAGAGAGCGTAAGATTGGATCTTGATTTCTGAGGTTTAAGGACTGGTGGGAGGTAGAGATAAGGGTGATGCTGGAGAGGAGAGAGAGGCTGAGGGAGTAAGAGAGAGAGAATGAGCCACAGTGATAGGGAGTGAGTCTGATAGAGAAAGAGGCTAAGAGGAAAATAGGAGGTGAGAGAGAAGGGAGTGGCGTAGTCAGAGAGAGACCGTAAGAAAGGGGGAGAGAGATGGGAGATAGGTGGAGAGAGAAAGAGTAAAGAAAGGGTGAGAGGTGAGATAGAATTAGGGAGAAATAAGAGATGATGTGTTAATTGGGTCTGAGATGTTGAAAGGACAAAAATGTCTTTTAATACTTCCAGTTAATGTTAACAAACAGTCTCTAATGGCAGAGACAAAATAGGAGGTTTTTCAAAAGTTGGGGATGAAAACGGCTAATATGCTATAGTACAAGGACAAAATAGTAATTCACCCAAATCATTATTCACAACATCTAAAATTAGTGAATAACCGCAAATTGCAGTTCGATTGCGAATTTATTAGACGGTTTTTACTGTTTAATGGTTGAACCTTACAGTCCTAACTCAAATAATAAAAATTTATTACATGTATATTGATCAATTACAAATATATTACGTGTTATAATAAAAATATATAAAATAGCATTAAAAATACACTAATTTGTATCATGAGTCTCTCCAAAACAGTTGCAAATTTATTTAAGTACATATGAAATTTTGCAAAAATATTAGTATTGTGGAATTTGAGAATTTTACATATTTGGTGGAAAAAATAGGTAGGGTTGACTTTGAGGGTTTGGCAAATTGTGTGAATTGAATTTTTAGAGAAAATGAATTTGGAGAATTAGATCCATTTTTTTGGTAATACATGAAGAGATTTAGAGATGAATTATTCAAAAAAATGGGAAACCAACCATCTTTTTATAGAGAAAAAACAACCAAAACAATTAAAAAAAACTCAGCTGTTGCGTCGAGATCCACTGACAGTGCTTGGGACAGTTCAAGGAGCCTTGAACCCTCTTAGGAGATTTGAACTCTCCCCGTTGAACAACCAACAGAGATGCCTTTATAGTAGACAAGGCCATTTTAGAACCGGATCGACGATTCTGCCCGGAACCAGACCTGCTTAAACTGGAACTGGACCGACCCAAACCGAATCCGTCCAAACTCAGTCCAATTGGTTCAAGGAGCTCCCAAACCGTTGAACCGCCTATTCAACCCCCCTAAATCAGTCGACCATCCCCCAGCCGACCCAACTTCCTCCTTAATGGGTCCAACAGTCACAAAACCTTATTCAATTTTTTTAAATTTTCTTTTATATAAATACCTCAATTCTCTCTCAATTTTTCACACAACAATTCTCTTCCATGCTCTCTCAAAATTCTCTTATCTCTAAAAATTCTCTCATTCAATTCAATCTCAAAATTCTATCATTTTTTGCTATATTTATTTCTTGTAAAAATTAATTACTTGTATTACATACTTGTTTTAATTATTTTTTATAAAATTATTTCTTATATTTCTTCAATTTTTATTTGTGTTTTTTTAATTAAAATATAGAAGAGAATATCTATATTTACAAATGCATTTAACAATTAAAAACCGAAACCGAGCCGAACCGGAACCAAAATTGATTACACCGAAATCAGAATCGGATCGAACTAGAACCGCCGATTGAACTGAACTAAACTGGCACTGAAATCAAACCCCCAAAATTGGTTTCGGTTCATGGTTTCTTTGAACCTGAACCTTCGATCCATTAACCAAAACCGACGGTTCATGAACCATGGCCATGTCTACCTTATAACAACTCAACTAAGTTGGCATGTTATCCCCAACTTTAATTTTATCCCCAACTTCATGTGCAATTCTATATTATCAAGTATTTTTTAATAATTTGTTAGGTTTAAATCTAATATTTCCAATTTTCTATAATATTATAACATAATATTTACCAAATAAAGTTAATTTTTGATAAAAAAACAAAAATTTTAATTACAATAACTTTTAATAAAAAATGATTAACTATCATGCGTTAACAAATTCTTCGTATGAAAATAATAATTTAAATTTAAAAAATAATTGAGCAATAAATTAGAGAAGGGGAGTTACTATTTTCGTCCTGTAAAATACCGAAATATCTGATTATGCTACTGTATTTTCAAAGGGTTCATATTTCGTCCTTGGAGCTTCATATTGTCAATATTTATTAACGAAAATTGAGAAAATATATGCCCTCACATTTTTTTTAAATTTTTTTCTCATCTCTCTCCTTTCTCTCTCTCTCTCTCTCTCTCTCTCGAATTTCTTTCTCTCTCTGTCTTTCACTATTACGTTCTGCCCTCTCTTGGTTTCACTCTGCATCTTCCATCCACACCACTCTTCCTACACCGTCGTCCCTCTCCGAGGACATTTTTGGAAGCCGAGTTTGTTGGAGATGCATGGTTATGCCGAATGCTCTTTTCTCTCTGTCATGACCCGTTTTCGGACCATTTCACACATGCCTCGAAGATTCAGACATTCTACCTAACTTATTCAATTATTAACAGAGGGTATTAAATATAAAACATTTATTAACAAAATATAATAAATGTAAATAAATAAAATATACATTTTAATAACAAAATATCAATATATCATAATATAATTTAATATATCAAAATATAAGTAAAATATTAATCAGTAAAATTCAAAAGTCAAAATGCGAAAATGTGTCTAGTAACCCAACAGAACCAGTTGTGGAACTCTAATATCAAAACAAAAGTAGAGCCCGAACAAGAGAGCACTTACTACTAACAAAGGTGTCTCACTGAGATCGAGGTGCCGAATGGTTGCTGAACGTCAAAAGTATACTTGAAAAATATTAAGGGGGTTAGAAAACTTAGTGAGTGATGACACTCTAGATCGTCTCCGAGACTCACATAAGCCATTTTGAAAACAGATCTGTGGTGGCATGCTTGATAGGCTTTTGGGCCATGTCTCATCAATTTCGACACTCTTATCTTCGGGTCTTTTGGAGGTAAGAGTAAAAAATATAACATGTAAGTCAAATGCATTTTATACTTTCACGCAATTGAAAAGTAAGAGATGCGGGTGTTATTCTGAAATTAGTTTATAGATTAGGGAGTGATTTACTAATTGACCAACAGATACCAATTAGCACCTTTGATCAATTCTTCCTTATTTGATTTTGATTTGTTTCAGTTCACTTCCAATTTCTGATCCCCCTGGCTTCGTTCATGCTTGCAGAATTTACTCATTCAGAATTCTAAAAAATCTGTCTATTTGATTGTAGAAGGCAATTCTTGAATTGGCTTTATTCCTCTTGAGTTACCAACACTTGCTGTAACTATTATTTTGAATTAGATTTTACTTCCTATTTCATTTAAAGAAACAGATTTTCAGCTTGAACTTCATGAACTTATGTATCTCTTTCCAGATTAGTGGCACATTTTCAACTTCCAAATTAGAAAATTTCTTCAAGTTGAAAACTAAAATTAACGTGATTGTCTCTTGCCTTGCTTGATTTCCTGATTTGCCTCACTTCTTACTCTGTTCACACCTCCAAAAATCATGCCATTAAAATTGATTATCTCCCAAAAATTTTCATACCATTCTAACTCTTCTTAATATGACTCCACTTTAAATATTTGTTGTGGCTAGGAATGGCAACGGGCTGGATCGGAGACGGGTTATGGTATCCCCGTCCCGTGACTTATATATTTTCCCCGACCCCTCCCCGTAATCTGTCAGGTATGAAAATTAGCTCCTATCCCCGTACCGTTGAAAAATTAACCGCCCGTCCCCGGCCCGTTAAATCATTATTAATTTTTTTTGTTTGATTTATATTTCATTATAATTCAATAAATAACAAAAATAATCTATATAAATTTCAAAAAATATAAATATAATTCAAGACACCATATATGTAATCAACAAGTTCATTACAAAATACAATTAATAAATCCACTATATTTTTGCAACTAAATATATATATATATATATATATATATATAATGTAAAAATATAATTTAACTATAAATAATATAAAATATCAGTTAATTACTATAATGTATAAATGTAATTTAACTATAAATATATAATATACAATATTAGTGTGAATATATATATATATATATATATATATTTATTTATTTATTTGGAGACGAGTATATTAAATACCGACCCCGTCCCATCCCTGGTAATTTCAATTCTTTCCCCTGTCAAACGTTGAAAAATTCGTCCCGTACAAGTTGGTATCCCGCGAGTTCGGGATATTTTGTCATCCCTAGTTGTGGCCTCTCTTCTTCTTCGGTTGTAATTCTTCTGCTCCACTAATATTCAACACTTCCCAGATCAGACTCAACAATTGCTGCCCACATGGCTTACACATCAGATTCTCGCCAAAAAATTCGCCAAACCCTCCAAAACACAGTCATCAACCATTATCTTAAATAAAAAATGTGTTAAAACCTTAAAATAGGACCACATCAAGATAGAAGGCTCTATTATCCATTAAAGTCGACAAAAACAAAGAAGTTGCGGATGTGAACTTGCTTTATTCTACTGCTGCCATATTGGAAATCTATTCCATACATTTTTTTTCCATCTCTTTTCTCAATAACAAAGTTTTGTGGCAAGTTTTGTGATTAATCGTAAAGAAATCAAACATAGTTGAATTGAAAGAAATAAAACAAAGTTACCACAGTGGTAATCAATATTCCAGATATTTACAATTGTAGTGACATGTTCCACATCGCTTAGGAGTAGATGCCAAAAGTCGCTTATAAGCACTTTACTCTCTCAAACCACTGAGGTGTCTTTTCCTAAACAAAACCGTGAAGCCCATGAGCTCAGAAGTGGACAATACCTCAGTGGGTGGGTCTAGCGCGTGGACATGATCCACAATAACAATCACTATAGTTACTGTAGAAACATTCTTCTATTACAAACATTCTTCTAATATTGATCCTTCTGGCGCCACCAACACCTGAGTTTGATACATAACTGCACAAACACAGTGGCATAAACAATAACATAATTAAGTCCACCAACATCAATTGACCTAGCAATTACAACCATCTAAACAATTCAAATTCATTCATACACAATTCAAATCCATTCAATCACAATTTCAACAATCCTAGACAAAATTCAGATATGTGAAAGTGAAGTGCAATTGATTAATTAATCACTGTACAAGCTTCTTTATATATAAAAGCAAATGGAAGTTGCAAAGGGAAACCGACTTTGATTTTTTTAGTACAAACTGTAGAGTTTTCAACTGATTAATAGAAGAGAATGATTTGATTACATAAAAGCAAAATAATATCATGAAATTCCCAGGATCAACTAACTTGACAACATTGGTAATGGGAAAGAAACTGTTGGCAATTAAAAGGTTACAATTGCCTTGAGAATGGATTGAATTCACAAACACACTCACAAATATTGACATTGATTTGAATAACTCTCTCATAAAACAAATGCACACACTATACTATTCTTTCTTACAAACTCTTAGAATTTTTCTTTTGTTTTCTCTCTTAAATCTACATGTTATAAAGCTTACAACAACCATACAACTCGTTTGAGTTACCTTGTATCACTCGACATGGCTATGGATAACACTCGTTGGAGTGCCATGATTTTCAAACTTGAAGCGCTATTTGGAGCGCTTCCAACATTGCTCCTAAACTCTCTAATTCTACATTTTGAAAGGCTTTTTTTAAAAAAAAAAAATGATGAAACTTCATCCCTTTAAATAGGCAAAGTAAGGAGGTGTATAAGATGGTTTTCAATTTGAACTTCTCTTCTTGCAAGTTGTCTTCAATTTGAATTTTTCTTCCTACAAGTTGTCTTCAACTTGACTTCTTCTTCTCAGATGTTTATATGTATTTTTTTCTTGAATTTGACTTATTCAAAGTATCTTCATCCATCTACATAATTCTAGTTACTAAACCAAGTTTAATTTCCAACATCCTCCCTTAAACTTGGTTTAGACATCCCAAGCATTCTTAATTTGAAAACACAGAACTCGTTGGAGTCGTCATCTTATTTATGACACTGATGGCCACAACTGTAAATTCATTGGAATTCACTTTTTCCTCAAGCAACACTTACTTACTATCCAACATGTCCAACATGACTTGTTGAATTTTGTTTTATTCACCACTCTTGTGGTATCATGACACTTATTGTTTTGTGCCAATCACGTGACCATTCACACCCTTTTTGCTCTTAAAAAACTCACAGCCACTTAAACATGACTCTCATTTTTCAAGTTTCTGACACCTCATAATCCTTTGCAACTCGTTTGAGTCCTTCTCCTTGGCATGCACATAAGACTCATTAGTCTTTTAGTTTTCACCATCACCAACTCCCAAAAACCATGCAAGTCGCTTGAGTTGCTAAATATGTGGACCTCTTTTTACATATCACTCAACCTCACACACAACACTAATCCAATTCGTTTGAGTTGCTTCTATCTCTGCATGGCTATTATATCCATGGCCATAACACTTTCGTTGAGTGCACCTAGCAAGTGCTTGTTGGAATTAGGGATGACAATTTATACCCTACCTGACGGGTACCGACCCTACCCGTACCCAGTCAACGCGGGTATTACCCGCTTTGACTGGGTATGGGTAATATCCGCATTTTACTGTGCGGGTATAGGTAGGGTATGAATATAGGAATAACCTACCCGTACCCATTGGGTAATATTCATATCCGCACCCGTTAACCGTTACCTATACCAGATATATATATATATACATACTCCATTATGTTGAGGTGTTTTAGGATAAGTTTTCTCAAGCCTGATGCCATAATCTCTGCAATATTTATAGAGCGAATATTTTAAAGGTAAATAAATTCTCATATTTGAATAAATTGATTTATAACTAGAATGAAACTATAAATATATTTTGCTAGATATTGTAGTATTTATGTAGCTAGAATGCGATGCTACTATTGAGAAAGTATTATTATAGTCTTATATTCAAAAAATTTATTATAGCTAAAATATTTCGAGCAAAATTTTTGTATGTAAAACTCACTTATATAGTATTAACATATGATTGATTGGCCAACAAATCAAGAATGAGAGTTCAAGAACAATATTTTTTTTTCTAACATTTTGGTATTTATTGTCACAAATATAACATCTAGTACATATTTTAGTCTAATATTTTCTCTACAACAAGATACTAGAACTAAGAGTTATAATTTGGAGATTGCAATATCAATGTTAGAAACGTTGTCCATCTTCATCATTGTATAGTATTTTAGACTATAATTTTTGTATAAATTCTCCATCAAGTGATAACTTATCACATTATTATTATATTCAGTTGCAAATTATAGATTTTATATTATGTTGTGTGAATATAGAATTTCATATTGTCTCATGTATTTTTTTTTAATATTTTGTTTTAAATTATTGATATATTATTTTTTAAGTTAATTAACTAAATTTAAACCACGGGTAAATAAGTACCCTACGGGTAAACAGATACCCTGTGGGTAGGGTACGTATGATAATTTTTGTTACCTGCATGAGTACGGGTAGGGTATGAGTACATGATATGAACTACGGGTACGGGTATTGACCCTACCCATTGCCATCCTTAGCTGGAACACTTCCAAATTTGGCCTTAAAGACATTCCCTTCTGTTTCATGGCTAACCAATAATAAGGTTTCTGGACTATCATTATGAACTATTTTGGCATGATACTCTTTATTTTGTGTTCTTCTATTTCGACACTCATTACTATAGTGACCCTATCTTTGGCAATTATGGCAATGTATATTTGACTTGCACTTAGACTCATAATGACCATGATTTTTGCATTTATAATATTGAATATTAGATTTATCTTTGAAAGATTCATTGCCTCTTTCTCCTTGCTGAATAGAAGGTTTGAAGCTATTGCCTCCTTTACTACAAAAATTTGAAGCTCTTTGATTTTGGTGTGTTCTACTTATAGTAGCTTTCAAAGCTTCCTTCGTTGTACTTTGTGATCTTTCATTCATCCACATCTCACGTGACTCTAATGAAGCTTGTAAATCATTTATATTTATACTATTAAGATCTCTAGATTCTTCAACTGTTGTTACCACATAATCAAATCGACTTATCAACGTACGCATGATATTTTCAATGACATCTTTCTCCATTATTTTGTCATCGTTATTCTTCATCTCGTTGACTAATTTCTCCATTCGTGAGAAGTAATCATGTATGTTCTCGTCTTTTCCTTGTTGCATGAGCTCGAACTGTCGTTTCAAACCTTGGAGTTTCGTTTGTTTGACTAGATCTGCACCTTCATATGTTTTGATTAGAATACTCCAAGCTTCCTTTGCTGTTTTAGCATGAAATTTTTTTTTCCAATACTGTCAATTCAATTGATTGACAAATAAGGAACAAAGCCTTTTCATTCAAGGATTGATCTCGATCTAACTTTTGTTTTTCTTCTGCTGAAGCCTTTTCGTTTTCAACAAAGCCTTTCTCCAAAATTTCTCCATATCCATAGCTCTTCAAACATAGCTCCATCAAATGTTTCCACATGGGAAAATTATTCTTCCCATCAAACTTGAAAATTGTTGATTGCGCTTGTTGAAGTTGTTGAACTTCTATGCTTGAACTTGAAGCCATATTTATGAACCTTGCTCTAATATCAGATGTTGGCAATTAAAAGTTTATAATTGCCTTGAGAATAGATTGAATTCACAAACACACACTCACAAATATTGGTATTGATTTGAATAACTCTCTCATAAAAAAAGTACACACTATACTATTCTTTCTTACAAACTAGTTGGAATTTTTCTTTTGTTTTCTCTTTTAAATCTACATGTTATAAAGCTTACAACAACCACACAACTTGTTTGAGTTATCTTGTATCACTCGACATGGCTATGGATAACACTCGTTGGAGTGCCTTTGATTTTCAAACTTGAAGTCCTATTTGGAGCACTTCCAACATTGATCCTAAACTCTCTAATTCTACATTTTGAAAGGCTTTTTTTTTTAAAAAAAAAATGATGAAACTTCATCCTTTTATATAGGCAAAGTAAGGAGGTTTAGAAGGTCATCTTCAATTTGAACTTCTCTTCTTGCAAGTTGTCTTTAATTTGAATTTTTCTTCCTACAAGTTGTTTTCAACTTGACTTCTTCTTCTTAGATGTGTAGAGGTATTTTCTTCTTGAATTTGACTTAGTCAAAGTATCTTCATCCATCTACATAGCGCTAGTTACTAAACCAAGTTTAATTTCCAACAGAAACTAATCCTTCCACATGTCTACAAATTAATAAGGTTCCAACTAATTTTCTTGCTCATGCATCTTTATAGGAATCAATCCAAATCTTCAACCGACCTTAACAAGCGTCATCTTATATAGACCTCATCGAGCCACCTCAATGCCTTTGATTTCCTTACTTAGCAGTAATGTAACAAACTTCAATTTTTTCTTACTAACAATTACAATTTCAAGAACAATTATGACAATCCTATGCTACAATCTACCTAATGTAAATCACAACTTCATCAATCCATTACTTAACAATCCTAATTTCATCAATCCATTACTCAACAATGCTAACCCTAAATAAAGTAAAAACTGAATTTTCCATGAAAATTGGGAACATTTGGCTCAACTTACTAGCAAGGGTAGGCTATTGGCGAAGGACAAGGAGGTGACGTGGCTGAGGCGGCGAGGCGCAGCTTGGAGATTAGTGGTCTGCAGTGGCATCGAAGAGAAGGATCTGATGCTCTGTTGCAGTGGCTGCAATTTTGGTAAGCTTGCCCATTTTAAGAGACCAGGGAAACTACTCTGTTTTCCTTAGTTTTAGTTTTCTTTTTCAGTGGGGCGAAACGGTACTGTGTTATTTTTTTTCCAACTGTTGCATCAGCAGATGAGTTTGCACTTGAAAGCATGCCATTTTGGCAGCAATTACTGCGTCAGATGTGTTGTGGTATGTTGAGTGAAAAAATTGGAACTTTAGGTACCATGGCTGAACAAAACAAAGTTTAGTTATTATATTGAAATATTTTACAAAGTTTAGGTATCATGGCTGAAAGTAACTACTTAAACTATTTTATGTCTTCTGTTCTTTATCTGTCTTGCTTTGTTTGTTGGGGCTTCTGCCTCTCTTCTTTTTCTTCTTTTTTTTTTTCTTTCTTTCTATTACAGTTTTTCTTTTCCCTTTTTTTTTGCATGGAATGACGACGATGGTAAAACTTTTCAAGGTTTAGAGTTCGTAGCGCGCCTCGGGGTTCTAAACGCCAATTCAGTGAAGACGCATGGAGTTGCTGCCAGATTGGTATTGAGCACGACTCTGCCCGAGGATGAAGAAGAGGTTGTTCGGTGCCTTCAAGGACTGTATAGATATGGTCGGTGCCCCTTTATCTTCAAAATGTTCTTCAATTCATGTTTCTTGATCATTTTTCTTAGTGTTAGCAATGTTTTTACCGTTGTAGTCTATTTAGCAAACCACTATTGCCCTTGCCATAACCTGAAACACTCGGCATTAATTGTTTGAGGGGATCACAAAACACACCGCTGCAAATAAAGAAGTAGAGGCCCTTCGACATTGCAATGGAAAGCTCCATGCTTCTATTCATTTGCTAGGGCAGGAAAGGAATAAGCTTGACGCCTCCTATTCTTCACATACAGTTGATTTTGAGGCTCTGAAGGCGGATAACCCAGGAAGGGCTGGCCACACCAGCTCTTTAGAGAAGGAGCACACTTATAACTTCTTACTAGCTGAGAACAAGGTTCTGCAAGAACGACCTGAGTCCTTGAAGAAAGAGCACTAGCTCGACAAACTATCTGCTGTAGAGGACGCGGTTCATAACTATAGTAAATCAAAGGACTGTTTTTTACAGAAAGGCCACTTACGTTGTAGGTTTATATAAGCTGGGATTATACGCCGAATGTCATTGGTTGGAAGGGATGATGGGCCAAGAATTCCCTGAGATGATCTTTTTTGAAGAAATGAAAGAGGAGAACTATCCTGATTGTGCCAATATGACCCTAATGAAACCATGACGATGGAATTGTGCTTAGATAGACTTGCTTAAGATGAGCTTGACAACCTCTCCGGTCCGTGAGAGTTTTATGGGTCTTACGGAGTGCCTAAAAGGTCCTCTTCACATGATGACTTGATTCCAGCCATAGGCAACTTAGACGAGGATGTTACTAATGCTAATAAAGTTCTTTCTGCTCTGGACGACGACTCCACTCCTGCAAACCATTAGATTAGTATCATAGTTCCATGCTTTCGTTTTTGCTAGAATTTTTATTTGTTATTATTATTATGATGGATGTTACTATTATTATTTTTATTTTTGAATGATATTGTTGGATCTTTTTTATGAATAATACGCGATGGTTGCTCCCCAATCACTTAGCCATATTTCTTTTTGGGTAGGTGATTCAGTGGAGTTTTACGATTGTCTTTTCCCATGTATGTTTATTGATTTTACCATCTGTGATATGTTTATTGCTTATGTGTGTTCATGACAAGTCTGTGCTAGGTTTTACACTTGCCACATCTCTTAACAAGATTCAATTTGTACGCATTTAAGATGAGGATGTATACACACTATATACATAATACATTTGCTGAAATCGTTTTACCAAAACGTTTGCATTCATATCAGACAACTTGCATTCAGACAATATATACAAATACTTGTGATTTCATATTATGGGACCATGAAATATTTTCATATCCATATAGCAGTGTGGACTCCGCCACCCAATTTCCATATCCATATAGTAGTGTGGACTCCGCCATCTGACTGCTCAATAAACGCGTATATCTGGCCTAGATACACGGTCACCCTATTACCTCGGTAACTAGGGCCATAACATTTAATGGTTTACCAAAGACTACATACTCCGTAGTAGGGTGATAACATACAATGGCATACCAAAGACTACATACTCCGTAGTAGGGTGATAACATACAATGGCATACCAAAGACTACATACTCCGTAGTAGGGTGTCCCCATATCAGTATGATACATACATAG
>CAODLS010647484.1:0-11078 GCA_948243855.1 Flueggea neowawraea | reverse complement strand
AGACTCAATTACACTGAAAAGTTACTTAAATACTCTAGACACATATACAAAAAAACTTTAATTCTTTGAAAATCAATTAATTACATCATTAAGGCTCTCAAACATTGAGATCAATACCAGACAGCGTTTCTGAAGAACAAGGCACTCTAAGAACAGCATTCAATCCAACCGGAATAACTCTTACCATACATTTTCAATAAACCCAAGATTATACATACTTATATAAGACATAATTTGGAACAACTTTCATGTTTTAATACATGTCAAAATCCTTATCTAAATAGCTAAACATAACATTTCAATTCCGTCCAGAAATAAAAACCCTAAACAGACCCATCAACCAAATCATGCAAATATGTGTCTAAATCATGTTCTACTGCAATTATTTGCAAACCACAGCCATAATCACGTTATAATATGATTAATATACAGATATAAAGAAATAAATTAGCTTATTATAATAATTAGAAGCAAAAGATGTGATAACTACTGATCTAGTCTCGTTTTCCCCGATTTGTAGCGATTCTACCGAAGTTTCCTCACCAAATCAGTTCTTCCTCTCTTCTTTCCTCTCTTTCTCTGTTGGTTTATGTCTAAGCACCAAAATGTATCTGTTTACCTTGATTTGGATCAGATTTATAAGTTTTAAAGCTAAGCACGAGGTGTCATTTAATGATATGTTGATTTGAAGGTCCAATAGGAAGATTTTCCTCTTCTTTTGAATTTGGTCCTTATTCCATGACTTTTTCACTTTATGGTACTGAAATATCTAAACTAATAAATGCAAAATATTGGTCTTTATCTAAAAACAAAATCTACAGAATCGTTAAACTGCACTTTTTCCCTTGTTTTACGTCTACTTTACTTTTGGTACTTATCTTCCCCACCGATCCATCGTTTAGCATTTTTATAACCGTTATAGGGAATTTCAATCTAATTTCAATAAATAGAAATAAATGACATCTTGTTAGACTCTTTTTCTCGTCATCTAAAAGTTTTATGCAATATCTGATGATGCTGACATGATGCATATGAATGTATGTGTTCGTATGAATATGTTTTATGTCGTGTATGCTTCTGAATATGTATTGTGTGTCCAGGTTGTGACAAAATGGGTGCCTTGTAAATCCAAACCCACTGCAGAAGCCTTCTTTTGGCACAATAAGTACTCCCCATTGCTTATCATCACCTTGAAAGGCTTAATAAGGTTGACTGCAAGGCCTAACCGATCCATAACCATCGGTTACATGAAGTTATGGGTGCTAACGTTGTCAATCATAATGGAAACCCTCTGATTCTTATATTTTCTGATGATCGGCAAAGAACGAGTTTTGGATTGCCCTGCCAAGGCATGCAAACTGATTTCTAAGATATCATCTCCTTCCGCCATATCCACTACATATGCATTCTCGTTGGAACCATCCTCAATATCATTAGTACCAAGCAATACGACGAACCAAATTTTACAATGATGATTGGCGATATATTTTTCATCACAATTATAACATAATCCTTCTTCCCGTTTCTCTTGTAACTTACCCGGGGACAATCGTTTGATGGGAAGTGAGACGGTAGGATTGATTAAGGGTTGTTTATGTCACGACCTATTTTCAGACCATGACCAGCATACAAGACAAACCGTCTATGGGAGCCCAGCTCATCTCACACAAGTCTCAGAGTACAGAACTTCTACCCAAATTCATATTCAAATAAATGAATAAACAATATCAAATAAACTCAAATCTCATTTAATAAGATAAAACATTTATAATATCATATACAGAAAATATTTCAAATTAAAAACAGTTTGTCATAACAGAAACAAGAACACAGCCCATAGAAACCCAGTGTGGAGCATCTAACAAAATACAAACTAGTGCCTAATCAAAAGGGCATTCACTACCAAATCAGACAATTGCTCACTGAGTTGAATATGCCAGACGACTGCTGAGCCAAAAAGTCAACCTGAAAACAGTAATAGAAATAAACAAAGAAAAGGAAGGGGGTAATAACCCAGTGAGGGATAACACTTCAGAGTGGCTCTAAGCCTTACGTAAACTGCTTTGAAAACAGTTCAAAAATACCGCATGCAGATATAGCCAAATATACATATGAGTATACACATTATAAATAAGTAATAGTGTTTCCAGAATCCATTTTGAAAATATTCACAAACAAAACATACAACATGCATGCATACATTCAGGAACTAAGAAAAAATTTCAAAGACATTTTCAAAATTTATCAAGGCTAGTATACTTTCAAAAACATAGTGAAATCCTTTCAAAACCATCTCAGTTTTTAGAGGTTCCAAGATGAAAGTCAAAAAACCTTTTTAAGCTTTATCGAAAATTTCCAAAAAAAAAAACAAAGATCAACACCTTTATAAATTTTCAGAAAATTCCTTTACAGAAGTCAAAGAAAACCTCTTAGCTTATTAGAAATTCCAAAATCAGAGGGTTTGCCACATAGGCACAAAGTGTTGCCAACTAGGCAAATAACGTCGCGCAGACGAGGATAGCCACTAAGGTGATTACAGCCACTAAGACGATTATAGCCACTAAGGTATTGGGTAGCCACTAAGGTACAGAGTTACATATACACATGGCCACTAAGGTGCAAGGATAGCTCTACAGATTGTATCCTATGATGGATCCAAAACAAAGTCAAAGTAGTTTTGCCCTCAAGGCTTTATCAAAGTGATATTTCAAAACAAACGAACATATGTCCAAAAACAGAGAAAACATTTTTTGCAAGCAAGCAAAATGTAGAGCAAACAAGCATTTACAAAAACAACGTTTCAAATTTGCTTCAAAAAAGTATCAAAGGAATATAATACAATCACTTTATATTATTTCCAGAAACAAATTCACTTCTTACAGAAACATAGAATCTTCCAAAAACATAGTGTTATTAATATTTCAAAATATTAACAACTTCCCAAAAACATATTTCGTTATTCATCAAAATTCTCAAAAATCTCAAAAACAAACTTAAATCAAGCAAGTCCTCACATAGAACAAATTTTAGGATTTCCAATACATTAATTACAGCAGATTAAATGTCATAGTCATAGCACATCAAAAACAGATAAGTTAGAGAGACACAGCCTATGTGTCTGAAGCTGCTATCCACTCACCTAGACGCCGAGCGAATAATCCAACTCACGATCTACTGGTGAATGGCTGGTCTCCTCGGAAACTGGGCTGAGCTGAAACAAATATTTTCACAAAGAATTAACATGATGATTGGGCCAATATAGAAATGCATGAAATGCAAATCAGGCTCAAACGTCATCGGCGTCAGAAATTCTATCTCAACGAAAGTCTAATATTCTCATCGAAATTCAGACCTCGATGAATAATTACAACTAAATCTCCAAACCTTTCAGAATTTACCAACCAGTTCCCAAAGTATTTCTATTATAAAATCAAACCTCAAAATATTCAAAAATTGTATTTAGACCCCAAACTTGTAAAATATCAAGTTTATCCTTTTGGAAAATTAACCAAAAAGTCCCTCTCTCGATTCAACTGATAGAAATCGAATCCAAACACCCATGTTGATCATAATCAACCTCAGAAACTCAAATCTATTATTGGTTTCTCAAAAACAATTCAAGAACATCATAAATTGACTCAAACCCAAACTAAACTCTAAACCATTCAAAACAACCTTAAATCTTTCGGTTCTGGGCTTAATCTAGGTTCCTCTAACCTTAAACAATCATAATATAACAATCTCTAACAATCATCCCAACAGAAATTAGCAAATCTAACCCAGACTTGTAAAACCGCCACCAACCGAACCCATTTATGAACAACCTCAAAGTTCCAAAAATCAAACTAAATCTAAGTGTTTTTATCTGCAATCTATCAGGATCTAACATCCCTCAACATCCATTTTGGCATAATCACTCAAATCTGAAACCCTGTGTCAAATCAGACCCAAACAAGATTCTGAAATCAAAAGCATGAAATGAGAGAAAAAGGAGATTGGAACGAGAATCTTACCCCCAGAGATGTTTAGGAATGATGGGGAAGCAAATATGAAGTGAGAGAACTGATCTGAGAGTGAGAGAGAGTGAAAATGATGAATGACGGACGAAGGTCAGGTGAAGGGGTATTTATAAACTCATCTCGCCAAAACGCAATGTTTCACTCATTTTCAGCATTTCTGGGCACATTAACGTGCATAGATCTACAACATCTACACAAGTAGAAGAATTCCAACATGCATAGATCCCTACACAGCATACGTAGACGGTGTTCAGCAACTATCGCCTCAACCCAGATCAAGATCTACATGCATAGAACTCCTTACAACACATGTAGACGACCTACACAATTCGCCAACCATCCTGAATCATGCTCTACGTGCATAGATACCCCTGATACACACGTAGATGGCCTCTAGCAAGCTCTACGTGCGTAATTTCACACCCCAAACATGATTTCAACTTAAAATCATAGATCTTATTACTCCCGAGACCTAACAACACCCAAACTTACTAAGACATCATCTTAAAACAAATGTAAACATTTCCAAATACCCCAAAAATTATCTTAATAAATCAAGAATCAAATTGGAAATGAACTAAGATCATTCAAAATCGAATAATGTTCCACAAGAGACCTTGTCGGAATTGGTCAGAACATTATAGAGAATTGATCAGAACGGTAGGGATATTACAGTTTAAGTGGAGAAGCTGGGTTCTAGGGAGTTGGGTTAAGGGATGGTGTGATGGCAAGGCCATTGAAAGTATTGGTGTTGTTGGTTTGAATGGGTGTTTGTGAGGACAGGTTTGTTTTGGTCCATGGACATGAAGCAATGGCTCAGATGTCCACATACTTTTGCTCAAAGAGTTTTGACAGAGCCATAGCTCTCAATAAAGATTCGGGATGTGCTACCAACAACTCATTTCGAATCTCTGGGTTCAATTTATTCATATAGAAACTGATGAGAAATGATTCAGATTCGTCGGTTACCTTATTACTAAGATACTCAAAGGAAGCTTGATATTTTTCCACTATCCCATACTGAATCAACTTGGCCAACTGCCATTGGTTGTCCTCATAGAGAGTTGCCCCAAACCGATCCTTAACTTGGACTAGAAATTTTTTCTAATTTTTAAGGAACCCATTGACTTGCGTCCATTGATACCACGTAGGTGTGACTCATTCGTAATAGGCAGCTACAATCTACAATTGAAGGTGATCTGGAGTGGAATGAAGATTAAAAAGGATGAAATCTATGGTGGTCCCTAAATTTTGGTGTATTCTCCCTTCTGGTTCATAAGTTTGCAAATTAGCCGCTTTAGTCCCTCGGTTCTAACTCCGTTAGTTAAATATAACTTAAATCTGACATGACACATGGGTATTTTTGTGCCATTAAATTCTTAAAATTAGTAGGTCCATGTACCACGTCAAATTTTCGTTGTATTTAACTAATGGAATTAGGAGCGAGGGACTGAAGCGGCTAATTTCCAAGCTTGTGGACTAAAAAGGAGAATACACCAAACCTCAAGGATCACCATGAATTTTGCCCATTAAAAAATTGATTTGCTCTAAAGGTCCACTCTCCTGGATTGGTACCATCAAATCTGAGTAGCTCCAGTTTGATTCCCTGCAAATAATAGTTGCTAGCCATTTCAATGAAAGGGTTTAAAGATGTCAGACCTTAGAGGTGGCCATGAATCACCAGTTTCGGTTTATGAACCAGCTGTTCAGGTTCAAAGAAACGCCGGTTCAAATAACCCATGAACCGGAACCAAACCACCTAAAGGCAGTTTTGGGCGATTTGATTCCGATTTTGGTCCAGTTCCGGTTTGGTCAGGTTTGGACAGCAGTTTTGGTTCTAGTTCGGTACGGTTCAAACCTTTTTTAAATAATGTTAAAACCATTGGTTTAGAAAGGTTGAACCATTGGTTCCATTTAAAATCGTTGGTTTAGGAGGGTTAAAACCTCTAGTGTAGGAGGTAACCTTTGGTTTAAGAAGATTGAACTGCTGGTTATGGTTAAAACTACTCGTTTAGAAGGTTGAAATGCCAGTGAACGGTTTGGGAGTAGTTTGGGCGATTCCAGTTCTGAGCCGAACTGTCGATCCGATTCTGGAATGGCCATGTCTATCCCACCCATAAACGGTCCTGGTCCTAGAATGCCTCCTGCAAAGCTACCTGAAGCCACGCTTCGTTGATCAGATATGGTCTTAGCCATGGAGTCCAGTCGCGCCTTGAACGATGCCAACAACTTTGTAAGAGCATCGATTTATTCTTGGGTACTGGGTTGTGTTATCATGCCTCTGAACGAAAGCACCAAAATGATAAGAGACCCTATAGAGTTAGGGCTTATTCGTGAGACAATTATGGTGAACTAAGAATGAAGAGAGAAGGAAGGGAAAGAATAGAGAGAAAAGAACAGATAAGATAGCAAATATGACTTCATTCAGCATAATCCATATTGCAACGTTACAATCATTTTATAGTCTTCCAAATGCAAAAAAAAATACTAGAACAATAGAAAAGCATATCCCACACAATCATTATCTTTTTACGCTGCCACATAGTCACGCATCCACCACAGTTGCCTACGATTCCTTTTGTTGGTAGGCACGCTCTCTCCCTTATCTGTAACAGACTTTCCTTGCTTGCCTTTACTGGAATCTTCTTCAGCAGATGGGTCTGTTGAGTGAGCCCATTCCTTCAGTCTTTGTTGGGTTTCCCCGAGATCAATAGGAAAGCCTTGGTTGCTATCAAAAGCCCAACTCCTGCCATTAAAATCTATGTTAATTACGTAGGCCACCATCAAAACTTTGCAATATTTATTCCACATGGCTCACTTTTGCTTATTACAGATGTACTTTTCAATATTTTGTTCTTATGCGTGTCACTTTTCAAATTCACGGACAGATATTTTTATTCTGTATTGACAGAATATTCCGTACGGACAAACTATGTTGTTTATATGTTTTTGATATGTCATTTTTTGTTTATAGATTGTTTGAATGTCGTTATATTTTACTGATACCTTATTTATATGTTGTTTATATGTGTTTTATATATTCAAAACAATAAATAAACAAATTTGAATTTTTATATGTTGTTGATTTGTTGTTGATACCTTGTTTATATGTTATTTTCAACATACAAACAACATATAAGTTTCATATAAATAAGATATACGTTGTTATTTTTTGTTTATATATTGTTTAAATATTGAAAAAAATATATAAATAAATTTATAATTTATATGTTGTTGATTTATTATTTATATATTATTTATATGTTACTGATAACTTGTTTAAATGTTGTTTCTAACATATAAACAAGATGTCAATAATATATAAACAATATTCAAGTTTTAAAACAAGAAACAACATATAAACAACATACAAATAAGTTTTAAACAAGTCTGAAAAAATGAACAGATTTTAATCAAATTCTAAACAAGTTTTAAACAAGAAACACATATAAACAAGTTTTAAACAAGAAACAACATATAAAATCCATATAAATAAGTTTTAAACAATAAACAATATGTAAACAACATATAAATAAATTTTAAACAAGTTTAAAATAAGTTCAAAAAAATGAACAGATTTTAAACAAATTATAAATAAGTTTCAAATATGTTTTAAATGATAACCTAAAAATGAAATTTAAGAACCTAAAATGTAATTTATAAAATTTGGGATAGTTACATGTATAATTTTCTCTTTTCTGTCAAAATATCGAAAGTAGACCGAGTGAATCCGTAATATATTAATGTGAGTGCCGTGAATCGGAAAATGGCCCTTAAAATCTGCGATTTTGAATTTTCTACAGTACAACAAAATCAGAAAATTGAAATTTATATGGCTATTCCTTTTCTAACTTCCCATCTACTTTGTCAGTGATTTTATTTTTAGTCAATAAGTTTGATTTGGTCTGCTATATGCATACTGTTCAAAGAATTCTAAAGCTAGAGCTACAGTCGGCACACCAGCATACATGGCTCCAGAGTTTTTTTCTCAGACAGAATATGAGGGCAAGGTGACTGGCATCATTTCATATTGTTGTGATCTTGTTCATATTTCATGCTGCTGTTTCAACTGACGCAGCGTAACGTGTAAAATCACATAAAGACAGTAGAAAATTCTTTTCAAATCCTAAGTAAATTTCAGGATATGGCATGACATGAACATGGTTAAGAATATTCTATATACATCCAAAATTTTTGTCATTAATGTTTACCTCTTCAGTTAGAAGATTTTTGGTCCTGTGGAGTAATTTTGTATGTCATGCTGGTGGGAGCATACCCATTTGAAAACAGAGAAAACCCAGAGACTTTAGATGATCTGATAAAGGCAAATTCTCTTTATGATGTTTTGTGATTTCATAACTTACTCTTGCTCAAAGTAACTCTTTTCCATGTTTTCAATTCCCTCATTATTAATCTACAGAGAATACTGCATGTTCAAATAAATAAGATCCCTGACTTTGTCCACGTATCTCAAGATTGCAGAGACGTCCTTTCTTGCATTTTTGTTGCAAATCCGAACAGAGTATGTATACTTCAGTTATCTTTTCTCTTTACCTTCTGGAAATTGTCACTGTTGCCAGCTTATGATGTCCATAGACAGTTTAATTTAATTTAGTTTTTTAGGATGTTTTGTAATAATTTATTTAATTCCATTGCATATGCAGCAATTTTCTTTTAATTATATTCGTTGTAATTGTATGAGGATTCTAATGTTGTTTGCCATGGGCCTTTCATTTCCATTTTGATGGTGCCTTACACAGTATTAATTCTAACCATATTTCTAAACGGTTTATGTTTTCAAGAGGATAACAATGAAGGAAATCACGAGTCATCCATGGTTTTTAAGAACTTGGCAAGGGATGTCAACTTTGAGGATGTTTATGCCATAGACTATAAAAGTAATAAAGATCCTTCTCTTCAAAGTTATGAAGATATTGTTAAGATTGTGAGAGAGGCTAGAATCCCTGCTTTAACAGATGACTCTGCGAATGATGATCATGCAAAGCTTGATTTTGATGATTTGCAGGCAGAATTTGACGAAAGAATTGATCCTGGGGCGACAATTGGCAACCCGAATTCAGAAGAGGACAACGTAGAAGCTAGAGCAACCGAGCTTGTTGAAAGTAGAACTCCAGTAGATGACACCTTGAAGTTAATATTCTCAAGTGACAACAAAGAGGACATAGTAGGAACAAGAGCAACCGAAATTGCTAAAGGTGAAAAAGCAGAAGAGGAAAACTTGAGATCAATGTTCTCAGGCAATAGTAACGAAAAGGACACTGTGGGGCAAGAGCAACTAATTTTTTTCAAAGTTTAACTAGAAAAGTGGGTCTTCCAAGTTTAACAATTAGTTACAGAAAGAACATGGTGGGAACAAGAGCAACCAAAATTTTTGGAAGTGCATCTGCAAAAGGTGACAACTTGAATTTAATACTATCAATTAACTCCCAGAAACGGACATTTTGGGAGAGAGCTACTAAAACTTTCGAGGGTAAAAAAAGAAAAGTAGGCCTTGCAAGTTTAGCAATTTCTTCAAGTGACAGTGAAGAAGAGGTCATTGTAGGAGCAAGAGTAACCAAACACATTATTTTCAGAACTTCTGGTTTAACACAGAAGTTTCTTCTGTGATTAGTGATCATAGATGTACAGTACTTCAAATGAAAGTTGTCGTGATTCTTCCACTTAAATAATTGGTTGTCTTGTTTAGCTTCTGTTATATTTACTTCATTATGATTGTGCATTTGTACTTAAAGTGCTTGAAATTGTGAACTGTAATACTTAATGGCCAAATATGAAGGTTTAAGAACAATTTTAGATTAAAAGAATTGTTAGAAATAACTGACGAATTCCTAACATTTCAATTTTAACATTAGATAAATTTTTATTCAGAAATTCTATTAATTTTATTAATTATTGACATTCAACAAACATCTTATAGTTTATTAAAGCATGCCTAGTGAGCGTTTAATGACACGTCAATAATGCTCTCCGCATTATTGTTTGATGCGTTTCATTCTGTTGAAGTGCATCAAATGGTGGAGTCTACCGACAGAGTGGAACCCACCTGCTTAAAATATATGTTTTTCTGTTATGTTTTTTATTTTCCCTTTTGTTTTTTTTCTTTCATTTACCAGTCAACATATTCTTTTTGTCCTTTTCTTCTTGCTTTTCTTATTTTTATTTGGCTAATCCAATTTTTTTCTCATTGATAACTATATTATTTTAATTTAATATGTATCTAATCTACCATTCTATTTTATTTTATTTTAAAAAATTCAATTAAATATTTTTCGTGATAGATATATTTCAAATATTATTTTTAACTCAACTATTAACTTACAAAATATTTATGTCAAATAAATATATTTATTATTATTTATATGTTGTAAATAAATTGAATAATAAATGAAGTGATTGTGGTCTCATAATAAAGTATATATTTATTATTATAAGACTAAGCCACGCAAAAACACATTGAATGGCAAACCAAAGCACGCAGATGAATAAAGGCGTGACCTTTGATGAATGCGGATCTACGCACGTGGAAGGAGTATTATGCACGTAGACAGGATCAGATTAGGACAAAGGCCAGACACTCCTCGATAATTCAAATTTGAATATTCTCTGATACGTGTGCAGAGCAAAGGTGCAATCTTGGAATAGCATTCAACAACGCACACAGAAGAATGGTCTAAGCACGTAAAACTCAAGATCAACGCACGTAGAGAAGAAAAGCAAGCACGTAGATGTTGATCCACAAAAAGTCGAGATCACTGGAGTGCAGCCAACGCACGTAGAATTGCTATCAACGCATGTAGAACTCAGTTGGGATCAAAGCCTATGCACATAAATGGTGGCTACGCACGTAGATGGTTGTGACGTCATTTAAATCAGAATTTTCTATTCTCTCACAACGGCTAGTTTAAGGGTTCTAACGGTTATTTTCTACCAAGTGACTATGAATAGACGTCCCATATCTCTACTTTCTCTCTCATCAGTTACATTTCTAACCCATTTAAGCTATTTACTTGCTTTCATATTATGAATTTGAGTGAGCTT
>CAODLS010647126.1:0-14040 GCA_948243855.1 Flueggea neowawraea | reverse complement strand
GATCATCTTAAAGAATGTGGGATTGTCTCACAACTTACTCCTCCCAGAACACCCCCAATGGAATGGTGTATCTGAAAGGAAAAATCGAACTCTATTAGATATAGTTCACTCCATGATGAGTCAAACGGATCTTCCAATCTCGTTTTGGGGTTATGCCTTAGAAACTATTGCATTCATACTTAACTGAATTTCATCTAAAGCGGTTGAAAAAATACCGTATGAGATATAGAATGGGAAGAAGCCCATAATGTCTTTTCTTAAGATTTGGGATGCAAAGCTTTTGTGAAAAGACAAGTTTTAGAAAAGTTAGCACCAAAATCTGATAAATGCTTATTTGTGGGGTATCCAAAGGAAACAATGGGATACTACTTCTTTAACCATTCTGAGAACAAAGTGTTTGTTGCTCGAACTGGAATATTTTTAGAAGAACAGTTTATTTTCAAAGGAAATAGTGGGAGTAAAGTACTCCTAGAGAAAATAAAAGAACAACAAATAGCCACTGAAGATGGAACAGAGATTCAAGATGACTCACAAAGAGTTGCACAGTCTGAATCTGAAACACAAGGGCCAAGAAGGTCTGGTAGGATTCATCACGAGCCTGAGAGATATTATTTCTCATAACTGACGATAAAGAAATTTTTCTTGTAGACCAAAATGAGCCTACAACCTACCAAGATGCGATTGTAGATCCAAATTCTGCAAGATGGCTTGAAGCCATGGATTCAGAAATGCAGTTTATGTATGACAACCAAGTTTGGAACTTGGTGGATCCATCAGATGGAGCCAAAGTCATTGATTGTAAATGGATTTACAAGATAAAAGTCGAAGGGATCTTCAAAACAAGACTTGCTACAAAAGGTTTCAAACAAACTCATGGTATTGACTATGATGAAACCTTTTCACCAGTTGTCATGCTTAAATCCATTAGAATTCTTCTTGTCATAGCAGCATATTATGACTGTAAGATATGGTAAATGGATGTCAAAACAGCTTCCTAAATGGAAATCTGCTTGAGAATGTGTACATGACACAACCCGAGGGTTTTGTCAATTCTAAGAACTCTAAAAATGTATGCAAGCTTCAGAAATCCATTATGGATTGAAATAAGCATCCTGAAGTTTGAATCTTTGTTTTCATGAAGCAGCCAAAGAGTTTGGATTCATCAAGAACAAAGATGAGCATTGTGTATACAAGAAGGTTAGTAGGAGTGCCATAGTGTTCTTAGTATTGTATGTTGACGACATCTTGATCATTGGAAACAATATTCCAACCTTGCAGAGTGTCAAGACTTGGTTTGGAGAATGTTTCGCAATGAAAGGATTAGGTGAAGCCTCATGTATCCTAGGGATACAAATCTATAGAGATAGATCTAAAAGGCTAATTGGACTAAGTCAAAGTGTGTACATAGATAAGGTGCTAAAGAGGTTTAGCATGCATAATTCCTAGAAAGGAATGATTCCCATGGTTCTTAAAAAACCATTGAGCAAGGTTGGGTATCCTTCAACTAGACAAGCCAGAGATTATATGAGTAGGATTCCATATGCTTCTGTGATTGGATCTATCATATATGGCATGCTTTGTACACGCCCTGATGTCGCATATGCTCTAAGCATGACTAGTAGATTCCAATCCGATCCAGGTGAAAGTCACTAGACCACAGTCAAGAATATCCTTAAGTACTTGAAAAGAACTAAGGATGTTTTCTTGGTCTACAGAGGACAAGAAGGCAAACTAGTCCTAAGTGGTTACGCTAATGCTGGATTTCAGTCTAACCATGATCGCAATTTGGTTATGTATTTTGTTTGAATTGAGATGCAGTTAGTTGGAAAGGTTCCAAAGCAAGGCATCGTGGTCAATTCTACTACAGAGTCTGAGTATATAGCTGCGTCAGACGCAACAAAGGAAGCTGTTTAGCTCAAGAAAGTTCATTACTGATTTGGATGTTGTCCCAAGCATTGCAAACCCAGTAGACTTGTGTTGTGATAACAGTAGGATTGTTGCTCAAGCAAAGGAGCAAAAATCACAGAACCAAACACATACTTAGACGTTTTCACCTTATTTGAGAGATAGTATGAAAAAGGAGACGATAAGATATGCAAAGTTGAATTCAATGACAGTGTGGCAGATCCTTTGAGAAAGGCTCTCCCAGAACCGAAATATGAAAGACACGTCAAGTCTTTAGGTATTAGGTTCAAACTTGATTGGGACTAGTGCAAGTGGGAGATTGTTAGAATTATGCCATAGTCCAATCGTTAATGTGCATTGTCATTCAATTATTTAATAAAGAGACATTTCATTTCTATGAAATATAACATGTTTTATGAAGATAAAAGTCCATGAATAGTCTATTCTTCCTTGTGCCATCAAGTGTGTGACTTGATAGTAAAACCATAAGGATAAAAGAATAATATTCTAAATGTCCATAATCGATCATTATCATGGGAATGATAATGAATTAAATATTAGTATGTTGCTAAGTGGATAATCACATTTTACTGATTATGGATATGGGATATCAACTTAGAACATAGATGCATATTGGGAAACATGTATTGGACTGACCCGCTATGAAAGCAATCTATGGATCGTTGTCACAAAGTAGCTTTCATGCAGTGGTGGTGTTTGAGTCCTCTAACTGAAACTCATTATCGACTCCTACAAGAGGAATCACATGTTTTGACTTAGTCAAACATTATTCGTAACAGGGTAACAATAAAGGCTATGATTGGATATGTCATGAATCATGTAGAGGAGTGATAGTGAGAGTGGTGGATTTGTTCCTTTTTTGAAGAGTGATATCTCTTGGCCACTTGATGAGTAGGATTGATGGAATGTATGCATACTCGAATGAATTGATAAAGGGGTTTATCAATGTCATTTGTTATATCAATCTACTCAAGATCAAGAAACACGCTATGTTATATCAGGTTGACATGTGATCATGCTTTATGCTTAGATGACATATCGGGTGAGAAAAGGACTATACATCAAACTGTGAAAAGTTAACTCGAATCACCGATAACCATTCGATTTTGGTTGCCATAATGTATTACTAGATACCGCTTATGGACTTTGGGGCTAAGGATTGGGACGAGACTCATTGTCAATTGCGAGTGGGCCTATAGGATCACACACAAAGAACGAATTGGATCGATTGCAAAATATTCTTTCTCAGTAATGAATGAATTATTAAGATGGTTAATTTGATTAATCAATAATAATTTAGGGTTTTATAATTTGTGTTAAATAAGATTTAATACATAGTCCATTAATATGATGGATTTTTAGTATGAATCACCTATTATCATGGGTTTAATTGTTTAATTATGTGTGACATAATTTGGCCCATGTATGAAGATTTATGTTATGGTAATGTATCATATAATTAAAAGCCCAACAATATTAAGAAACCCATCATGAATTTCGGCCAAACCTAATGTGATTAAAGCATGGAAAATTCGGCACAATCCTTAAAAATAGGAGGAGAAATTCAACCTTCTATTCCTATTTTTTAGGGATCACAATCCTTGTGTGACAATAAGAAAATTTGGCACATGTATTGATTAATTAGGATTCCACAACTAATTAGGAGTTTTAATTCTTTTATGACAAGGAAAATAAAACCCTAATTAGTATGTAACTTAATTAATTAGGAATACTTATTCTTGTAGGACAAGAAATACAAAACCTAGTGCGAGTAGGAATGAATTCGGCTCACTTCTTGCACAAAGGGGAAAACCGAATCCTAGTAGGGCAAGGAGAAAGGGAATTTCGGTTCAAATGTGTTGCCTATCTAGGTCATCTCATATGCCTATAAATAGACTTGCACCCCTTTCCATTTAATCATCCATTGCCGAATTTGTGTGCCACAATTCAAAGAGAGAAAATAATTTTGTGAGCTTTAGAATAGTGATTCTAAAAGGTGCTAGTACACTGCAATCAATCTAAGGTAAGTTCGTTCGTGTGGATATCTCTAGCCACGTTCGCGAAAAAGCAACGTGATTCCACAAAGGTGATTCGGGTTCATGGTGCTTTGAGCTTCATCAACGTTTCACACAACTGATCGATCAAACCTTGGTGAAAGGTAAATCATCCAACCCTAATTATATATGTTGATATGTAAGGGTCATTGGGGGAATTCAAGGCATTAAATTTTTGTTATATCCGCTGCAATGAATGCTTATGAATGTCATATTTGAGCCTCAAATTCCAACAACTTGTAGTCAAATTCATTTGTCATTGTGGAACCAAGTCTCTCACAAAATGATACTTGCTTTTGATTTCCTTAGACTTATAATAGATCTTCTCGATCCTTAAGCAAACAGGGTCAACTATCACTGAGGATCGTTGTAAGTTACTGTAGGTGGTTAATGCAAAGTGGATCATTCCACTATATAGCCAACCTTCTTATTATATCACAGGTTATGAAGTTATGGTCTTAACTTCTTTTGCCACACACTTATATGTGTTCATTGTTATGATGCAGAATAACATTTTTGCCAACCAATAGTACATAATGATATATGGACTTCCCTATAGTCCACATTACATGTCCAACTAGCAGCTGTGTTTCATTTTATCGCAAGCCTTTATGATAATACAGTTCCTTACAGTGCCTCTAAAGTAACCAAGTATCTCGCTCACTGTTTTCCAACATCTTCTTTATGTGTTGGATCAATATTTGCTAGTTGACTTGACTGCATAGCAAACTCTAAGTATTTCTCACATTTAGGCATAAAATTGTGTACTACAAGTCACGGTATTGTACTACACCATATGTACTCTAGACAATAAAAGACATTCATATGACATTCACATGAAGAATGCTCCTTATACATTCTTTCTCTCACTACATTTGTGAACACGCGTATGTACTAAGAGTCTTGCCCTTAGTCTTAATCATGGGGTTTCTATGGGTTATTCACTTCTACATGTTAAACGCATTCAATAACTTTTTTGATACATCCCTCTAGAAGAGCGACCATAATCCACTCGAATGATCTCTTGGAGTTTGACTCTAAGGTCAACCCATAATATATATCTCAAAGTTAGATTCCAGCCAATCTTTAGAGTCATTCAATACCATCCTCTTGAAGACTGCCTAAGGTCTATCCTTAAATGATGAAACCATTTGGTTAAACCATGTAGGTTTCTACTCTAAATTCTCTATTGAGAAAAGAAGTCTCTACATTTCATAAATGTAGGTCAAGGAATAGACTAACCCAAATGCCAAAGTCTATTCGGTGGAGGTAAATCTTTCAACAAGGTGGCTTTTCCAATCTTGTTGACTAAATCCCTTTTAAGCGATTATCTCCAATGGATGTTCGCCCTTTGGGTAGATTAATCAATTCTCAAATATAGTCCAAAATTAAATGTCAGTCGCACGTCCATTGCTTTAATCCATACAACTTTCACTAGGATGAATGAATTGCTAACATACTCGCATGTTCGTTCTTGACTTATATGATTACTAAAAGGATCATGATCGATTTATTTATTAAAAAATGTTGTCGTGAGATTTTATCCCTTTTAGACTTATGCATTTTAAAAATACTCCCACTGGATCAAGCTCCATGTAGGAAATCTTACTGGATTCAAGTTCCTTACTCCCACTGGAAAATATGAATCTTGCTCCCACTTAAGTCAAGATTAGGAACATCTACATACGCTTGACATAGATGAGGTAAAAGTTAAATCGTTCTAAGACCTAGTCGATGCATCCCTTTTGGAGAAAGAGATAGCAATCGCTTAGACCGATCTCTTGAGTTTTTAAAACCAAAAGGATGTACTTTACTGATTTACATTACTCAAATTTCTTCCTCATCCCTTATCCTCCTCAAGATTTCTCGCATTCGAACGGAGTGATCCTAAAGGGCTTACTTCCTGAGTCTCAAAAAAGTGAAATCTTTTCTACTTTGTCCCATTTAAGAAATCTATTTACTAGGAATGTGATTTCTTATAACTTGTTACTATACCATTCTTATTGTCTCACGAAGAAAAGTATCATTTTTGATACAATAAGGTATTTAACACCTTAAGCCTCTTGGTCTTTATAAACCAAGGAATCGTGAATATTGGCGATACATCTCTTGGTTATAAATGGTTTAGGTCATATGCTCGACCAATCCACATTCCATAAGATATATAAGTAACGAACTAGGAGGGTATATGGATTTTGAACATTGTGACCCTTCCTATTATAGTTCTATTCATATTAAAATGAGTTTCATTTCTCCTTTTCGCTTTGTGGTATTGTGCGAAGTGTAGGAATAAACATCTTATGTTCATTTTCCTTTCATCATATAAAGTTTTGGACTCATCTTATAGATGTTCACAACCTTAGTCGATCCACAAAACTTTATTTGATTCTCATCTTGACTTGCAAGAAGTAAGAACTAACTTGACTATTCTTACTTATGAGAAATCAAATAGATACAACTGCAACTTCCATAGTTGTATATCCAGGAGTGATGAAAAGGTAGGCATTAGCCTCGCCCTCTTGTTCTTTTGACATCAAACATCAAAAGTGAATTAACAGCAATGAGTATTTAGCTCAAAATGCATTTTGAAATGGTTTCCACTATAGTATCCTTCTATGCAATGTTCACAAGTAGACATCTTGAACTTACACAATTGCCCAATACTCCCACTTGATTTAATTGATGTAATTGACTTTACCAATGTGGTTGATTGCATGCATTAACTTCACATAATCCTTCATGACCACATGAAGTAGTAACAAATGGGAACTAGGTCTTTCAATAGCTAGCTACATTCTTTACCTTAACTAAGAAACCACTTTCAATACCAAAGTAGTCACCCACTCAAACATGGTCTAACCAAAATTGTTATTGTTAGAACATATATTGAAGGCAAACTTCAATAAGTTTGTGACAAATCTATTACAAGAAGGTTTGGCTTTTGCACAAGACTAGCTCGCACATATCAATTCCTTGAACTCTCACTTTTGAGATGTTCATTGCATGATCAACTTGTTCCTCCTTAGAACTAGTTGAGGTCTAATGAAGTCACATCAAAACTTCATTGTAAGGGTCTTTAAAGTTGAATTAATTGTCAACTAATTGTGAAATTCACTTAAGAACATTGAACAAGTTAGCTCTTCTCACTCACGCGAGTTTGAGCACCATACCCTAAAAGGTGCATCGTCTCTCATGTGATGAACCTTTGGTAGTTAACATTTTACTCGCAAAATGGCAACGTTATTCATTATCAAGGATTTCCTCAAAATTCTGTCTAGTCTCTAACTTCTTAAGGTTCTTAAACCTTTTCCTCACCTTCGTATCCGAATTTATCCAATATAATAAGACATTGTCGAATTCCTCACAATCTCATATTTGAAATAAACATGGGTTAGGTACAACTCTATTTGCTCCTAACTTCTATGCAAGAAGTGGATCATCACTTGGATCTTGTCCTTGATCATAGTATGATCAACATCATTAGCTCTCCAATCATGTAGGCCTCACACTTTACTTGCCTTATTAAGACACATGTAACAAGTATCAACGTCGATGATCAAAGACCGTGAGCTAAGTTAGTGGCAACTGCTCCTTAAATGCAACTTGCAAAAACATTGCATCTCGATACTTGCACAGCAGCCAAGTGACTGCATCATCCTTCACACTAACAAGGTGATATACTTAGTGGAATTTCTCACTTCGACATCTTATAGAAATTTTGGTCCAAAATGTATTGAGTGGTATTGTAATCCTCTTTGAATTCAACCATAACTAAGTTCAAAGAGGCGAGCACCTCTTTCTTGAAAACAACACTATTTTTGGTCCCAATATACAATGCAATGACACTCCAAGAGAGGGGTGAATTGGAGTTTTAAAGATTTTAAAACTTTGTTGAAAAAATTTTGCAAAGTAAAGCAAGTAACAAAGTCTTTTACAAAAAAAAATCAAAGTTAAAATGTGAAAACAATAAAACAATCAATTCACAATCAAGATAATGCAAATATAAAGAAAAGTAAGGAGAGTAAGGCAGAGAGAAAACAAAGCCTCGATTTATAGTAGTTCAGTCCTCTTGACTTACGTCCACTCCTTGAGAATCCTTTCAAGAATTTCAATCCACTAAATTCCTCACTTTCGGGTGGAGGGAAACCGTTACACTTTGTTCTTATTAATCTTCTGATCTGGGACGTCTATTTATAGACACTTGTAAAACTATAGTCATTGGAGCCTCGAAGTAGCCGTTGTGAGAGAGTAGAGAATTCTGTCCAGTAATGACATCACTGCCTTCTACGTGCGCATCCACCATCTACATGTGTAGTACGATGATCCAACTGAGTTCTGCGTGTGTTGATAACAAGTCTACGTGCATTGCAAAAACTCCAATAGTCTCGGATTTGAGTGGATCAGCATCTACGTGCTTTGCTTTTCTTTCACGTACGTAGACTCATGATCTGTGTGCTTTGTTCCATGTTCAGCATGCATGGATCTAAATTCCAGAATATGCAATTTTTTGCCTAGTGGCTTGCTATGAGTGTTGTTACTCCTTCAACGTGTGTAGTCATTATTCAAAGATTGCACCTTTGATTCTTCACTTGATTTGTGTCAGAGAATATTCAAATTCAAATTCTGAGGAGCGTCTTGGCTTTGTTAGCTAGTCCAACTCATCCTCATCTACTTGCGTTGCACTCTCTTCTATGTGCGTTAAGCTTCTCTTTAAAGATCACACCTTTTCTCTTCAACGTGCTTTGATTAATATTCAACGTGCTTTGATTTCTCCTCATTAGATTGACCCACATTTACCTCATTTGTGTAGATCCCAATATGCAATAGAATGACACTCCAAGAGAGGGGGTGAATTGGAGTTTCAAAGAGTTTGGAAACTTTGTTAAAATCTTTTGCAAATCAAAGCAAATAACAAAGTTTATTATAATAAAAAATTAAAGTGTAAGTGCAGAAGCAATAAATCACCAATTCACAAACAAGATAAAGTAAGTGCAAGGCAAAGTAAATGAAAGAGAGTAAGGGAGATAGAAAATCAGAGCCCAAGATTTATAGTGGTTCGGTCCTTTTGACTTATGTCCACTCATCTCGATCCACTAGAGAGTTCAATCAACTATCTTCCTTACTTCCGGGTGGAGGGAAACCGTTATACCTTGTTTTTACAGAATCAACAAGAAAATAGTTACACACTTGTTTTTGTGGGCTCAACAAGCACACCGTATTTCTAGTTTTTGCAGGATCAACTAGAAAATCGAAACTCTAGTTTTCTAAGGCTCACTAAAAAATCTATCTACCTCAAGCAAACAACCTTGCTTGTTACAAATTAACCCCAAAGGTATAACATATTTAAAGCTCACACCAACCCAGAATGTGATAGCAAGTAAACAGCTCAAATGGGTTATAAAGGTAGAGAAGAGAAATAAAATGAATAACAATTCTTAGAAAGGGTATCTCTTACTTCTCTTCTGTTCTAAGACGTCTATTTATAGCCATTCTTCGAAATATAGCCGTTCGAGCCTCGAAGTAGCTGTTGTGAGATCAAACAAATTTTGCTCAATAATGACGTCACCCTTCACTACGTGCGTTATTCATCTTCTATGCGCGTAGTTCATCGTTCCATCTGAGTTCTACGTGCTGTGTATGCAAGTCTGCGTGCGTTGATAGAACTCCAGTGGTCTTGGCTTTAATTGGATCATCATCAACGTGCGTTGTAGTTCCTCTACGTGCGCTGTAGTTCCTCTACGTGCGTTGTTAATTGATCAACGTGCGTTGTATGATGTTCTGTGTGTGTTACTTCAAATTTCCAAAATGTTGTCACGTTGTCCATGCTTATTCTACGTGCGTTGGTGATCCTTTAATGTGCATTGTCGTTCTGTCAAAATCTGCACTTCTGATTTTGCACGTGATATGTGTCAGAGAATTTCAGGGAATTCTCAAATTCTCGAGGAGCGTCTTGCTTTTGTCAGCATTTGAGGCATCAACTATGTGTGTTATTCATTTTTAACTTGAGTTGTTGAGTTATATTCAAAGGTCACACATTTTCTCAACACCGAGCGTTTTTGATACCATCAACGTTCCTTCTAATGTTAATGCTTTATTGTATCAAAGACAGATCAGAGCACATACTCGATAACATGCCTTGTTCCTCATTAGCACGCCTTAATGAGTTAGAGTAATTTTCTAGTAAGCTCTAGTCATCATCCACACGAGTTGTTCCTTCTTCTATGTGCGTAGTTGAGTTTCTGATCTTTAATAGCACGCACTTTTGAATCATTCTAGTTGCCTCCTCTGAGTAATTCAATCTGGCATGTCCGCGTATTGCTCTATGGTCAACGTCCTCGTCCATAATAATCCAGAATATCAGACTATTCGCTAAGGTACATTGTTGCATCATTAGTGCGCATTGTTGGTATGTAGTGCGCGTTGGTAGTTCATTAGCGCGCCTAGTTGCCTTTTTGATACGACGTCCGTGTGAGTTGGAAACCAATAACATGTGTAAAAGCTTCATTAGTGTGCTTTAAGGATTCCTTAGTGTGCGTTAATATGTATCAACATGCTTTGATTAACGTTTCAGTTGTTTTGTTTGAATCATCAAAACTTAGATGGATTTTTCATGTTGTCCATAAAATGGCGCAACAATTTGTGTGCGGAGATCTTTGTTCTTCAAAAATAATTGTGTAGTAATTCCTTTTGCGTGCGTGAGCAATATCTGATGTTTTCTGCCTTCAGTGCCATGCACGTCTACGCGCTTTGCACGATTTCTACGTGCGTAGATCATCCATAACGTATTTTGTTGCCATAAGTTACAGAATCTGCATGTCCGCACTTTTTCATAGATGTTTTGCATTCATCACCATCAAAACCGAACTTAACACTGCTCTCAGAGTACACACTAGATTTCCATAATCTAGGATTTACAATTGTTGTCGCCTAAAGCTCTCTATAGCTCAACATACGTTCTCGTATGGCTCGACATCAATTGACTTTACAAGCAATGAGTATCATAAATGATATGGCAAAAAATAAAACAAAATTGCAGACAAGAAATTCACAGCAATACATATATATTTACTATCCAACCAAAATTAAACTAGTATAGCCTTTTATTAATCTTTGAATCGAAAGTACACTAGGTGCACAATTACTATTTCAATCATAATAATCAACCATACTATATTTATTTTATGGACAGTAAATAATGATTGTTCAGATTCACTTTTAAAGTCAACATGACTTAGGAGAATCGATGTTTGTCATCTTAACTATCAAGGAAAACTCGATAATTGGACAATATATTCAACGCACAAAAATATTGCATTTTAAGGCAAATCAACACAACAATAAGTCCAAAACAATAAATGGAAACACCATCATTTATTGAACTAACATGCAATTCAAACAATCAGTCTCAATGTTAACATGCATATGTCAACATTGGACAACATTTAACACACAAATAATGCTAATAAATGCCCCAAAATAATAGTACACAAATATAGTATTTAATCTATGTCTACCAATTGGATATACAATGGACTTTTTCCAACGTGATAGAATAGAATTCATAAGTCATTGTGCCAACTTGTCTATAATTCTATAAATCATTCAACTATAAAGCGGTTCTTCCACTTCTCACGATCTCTTTTTCGCAATCATGGATCGATTTTGGGCAAACCAATTTCAATACGTTTTTACTTTCTAGAATCTCTAAGTATCTTTCCTCGACACTTAGAGGATCATATTTCTATAGAATTCTAGGATGGACAAATGACTTAGCCAATATTGGTGATGAGAATTCATAATCTTTTATGAAGGAGTAAAACCTTCATTACCCTTGCGCATACACAATTATTTTTCCTTTATGCTCTCTTTGGGAGTTGTGCAAATTCTTTCTTAATTTACACTTTGTTTGATGCAATATGGTTTTACCTCATTCGCTTATTTGCAATAAATTACAAATAAAACGGGGTTTATACGCACTCGCGTATATCTCAAATAATTAGAATCTCATCCTAATTATCTAAATGAGAACCACATTTGCATGTTTTAAAACTAATTATTTTGAAAAATAATTTTCAAATTTAATTTTTGGCAGAAAACACATTTTTACAATTTCTAAACAATTTTTAGTATCTTAAAAAATTGAGAAAAATAGTACTGGAACTCGAAAAATTGTAAAAAATATGCCAAAGATTCTAGCAGAAAAATTGTAAAAAATATGCTAAAGATTCCAGAAAAATCAAATTTATTTCTTCTGAAAATTTTGAAAAAATTTGGTGGTCGGGACAAGTGTCACATGCTGACACATGCCACATGGAGGTATTCACGTGCCTCTACGCGCCCACATGCGCGTATCAGCTTCATCTTTGCCATGTGTCAGAGTGTGTCACACTGTAACACATGTCATATCGTGATTAGTCCACATGTGATGACTTGACAAGGCAGGTCCAGGTGGTATAGCCATGTGTCATGCCATGTGGCGCTGAGGTGTCTTATTGCACCACTACGTGTCGCGTTAGGAGTGGGCATATGTGATGACATGTCAATTGAGTCAGCAGTGTCACGTGTCGATGATGTGTCTACCTATGTGGCACTTGTTGCCACGTGTCTCCTCATGTTGGTTCGATCTAATGACCTATTTATCCAATCAGTGTCGCCACATGTCGCATGTATGGCATCCTATATGGATTATTGTGGTATGTGTCTAGTTGTGATTGCTCATCGGTGATGACATGGACGTCTAGTCAGCATTGCCATGTGTCTCTTGTGTGGCTGTCGATGTGGCGCTTTTTGCCAAGTGTTGTGCTTTCACTGGTTCACGTTGTTTACACGTGGTGCACAGTCATCGTTGATTGAGTTTGGTTCTACTACCACATGTTGCGCACTGAGTGGGCGTTGTGATAAACTCCAACCAAATGCAGCTCACCTCATAGCCATGTTGCACAGATGAACAAATTCATCTGAAGCCCCCATATTCAATGTCTTTTGATCTGATTTTCAGAGATTTGATGGCCTTCCTGGTGGAAGTTTGCAACGAAAATTAGGCAGGATACATTTTTGGGGTCGCTAATCTCAATAGTGGTGTCAAAATTTCCAAATTCTAATGTTCAAAATTTGGCTCCGAACGGACTCCAATCAAAATTCACGTTAGAGATAGAAAGTCAAATTTACAAAAAATACAATAGGCACCCATAACAGAAACCAACAATAATTTTGAAACAGATTGCAAAAATTCGTACCTAAGCTCTAATACCAATGAAAGAAGCCATACTGGTTGAACTGACGAATAACAAAAATCAATTGGATTGAATTACTGACCTCTTGGTAGCGGAACAACAAGGCAGCAACGGACATCGGCTGTGTGGATCAGAATCGATGTTGATTTTGCGAGCAAACCATAATTGAATTATTAGCGACAAGAATATTCGTCTCTTGTGCTGTCTAGATGCCATACATGGACCTCTGCAGGATTTGGTGGGGAAAGGAAGAAAAACGTCTTTCTTCTTTTCTTTGTTGAAGAAGATGTTCTTTCTCTCTGTGTTGAGAGAATGCTTCTTTTTCTGGTGTTTTAGGAAAGTCACTACTTTTGTTTTCTAAATGGATTAAACCTGTTAAAGGTTTATTTGGCTTCTTATTTTATTAAATCCATATGGGTTTTTCTACACAAATTAGTAGCCCAACTCATTCATAACTCAATTGGGTTTATCAATTAACTCGGTCCATGATCTCGGCTCACACCTTAACCGACTGGGTTCGGTTTACCCGTCATGAGCAGACCGCTTTTCCAACACTTGCAAAGCCTTCTTCTTATAGATATAATTTGTATGAATTGCTCATTGATAATATACAATATATAATATAAATATTGTTATTGTCTAATAACCTACTTGAATTAGTAGTTAAAATAACTATAAAAAAATAATATTTAAAAGACATATATTATCATCAAAAATTAAAAATACAAATAGTGTTAATTGAATTGAGTTGAGTTGAATTGAATTTAAAAGGTTTCAAAATTCATATTGGTGCCCTAATAGTAATAACGATATATTTGTACATATGT
>CAODLS010647080.1:0-12354 GCA_948243855.1 Flueggea neowawraea | reverse complement strand
GTTGTCATTGTTATTATTTGATGATTTCTTGGAAACTTTCTTGTTCTTTCTGCAGCCACCACCAACAGGAATGTTCCTTAGTGTGCCTCCTTTGGTCCAGTACCTTCTACATGTCTTGCAGAAGTACCTTGGTTGGGACAGGCTGTAGTTGTTGTAGTAACAAAACTTGGTGTGGGCCGAGTCACACCTCGGACACTTCAAAGCTTGGTCCTGCTGTGGTAGTTGCCTCCTCTCTATCAACGGCCTTGAACATGTTAGCATATCCCCAGATAGTGAAGATGAGTCCATTCCTGAGGAATCCTCGTGAATTGCACCCTGTTGTCCACGTGGAAAACCAGGGAAATTAAGCACCGAATACAAACAAGCTTATAATGTGAAATGTAGGGCATAATTTTCAATTTTAGCAAAACTACGTGTTCGTAGTACAATTTTTTCTTATGAGAATCTCATGAGATTTTCCAAAATCTAGCATACAAATCTTTATTTTCTTCTTATTTTTTCTTGGAAAAGGCCACCATTTAGTCATCAATCTTGCTAGGCTAGCTCCACATTTTTGTTTACTTCTCATGAATCTTCATGGTGAGAGTTAGCATTTTCTTTTATATTGCCATGCTACTCATTCAAACATAACCATTAGATTCTGTCTTATTAGGCTATTCGTAACCCACGATTTCTGAAGTGGTCTCGCGGGACTTCTGCTCAGCGTTTTTATTGTTATTTTATTAAAGTTCCTAGTTTCTAACCTCTCAGCTTTTTTATTCGTAACCCAGGGCTACTTTAAAAGTCTCGCGGGACGCTTACTCAGCTTTCCACTGAACACAATTATATTTTAATCCGTTAGAGTAAATTTGACCGTTGGATCAAAACGATCCAACGGTCAAATTTTGATTTTAAAAAAAATTGATTTGTCAAGACTGGTCTCGCGCTTGACAATGTAATTCGTCCTCCCGCAGGAGGACGGGCTACCAGACCGGGACTCGATAACGCATCCGGGTCTGGGAGGCTAGGAACGTTAGCCTCGTTCCTAGCCCCATTGTGGACAGCCTTACTACTCAAGTTTAAAGAACATTACATCAAACTAATAACAGTCTCAACGTAAAAAATGCATTCATTATAACCAACCCAAATTGTGTCTCAAGAAAATGAAGCTAAATCTTGTTTCCTCTACAACATGAGACACGAACTCGCTACGATGTCGGTTTAAGGATAACCATCAAATGAGAAAGATAAGAGTAGAATATATACCTGCAGCCAGTCAGCTGAATCCATGCAAACTTGGAGTGAAGTAATGCCCATTAGTAAAACCCAAGAACCAAATATGTATACAAAACAAACAATGCAAATTTCAATTCAAACCCAATTCACTTCTTCCTCCTGTGAGTCAGTAACAGGAAGAGCAGTGAGAAGTGAGAATGAGAGGTTGGGGTTGAAGAGATTAAGAAGGAAGAAAAAGGGGCGTGTATTAGTAGACAAAAAGAGATCCAAGTCAGCTACTCCTACTCCTTGGCTACGATCCACTAAACAGTCTGTGGGGGCTAACACTGTCGTGGGCCCCCACAATGTCTCTCTGTTGCTGTGACATGGGGCCCCGTCAGATCCTACGGCTCTGATGTCGCCTGGGGCCGTTTGCTTGGATTAAGTATGGCCGTTGAATTGAAGATACGTCAGAGATCCCGGCGTAGTCGTCACACTTTGAGAATACGGGTGGGGCCCGGGTGGAATGATGTGACAGATGAGAATATATTTTGGAGGTTTTCGATAAAGAAGGCATACCGAAAGAGCACTCCACTTGCGGGACCCGCGAGTGGACCCACTCGCTCTCCTCCTACAAGCAAAGGATCGATTCCCATGCATGCGTTTCTCACGTGACTCCCTCCCCACTAAGTAACATCACTCTTTGAATTTGGTCTGATTAATCTGAAAATTATGCAGTCAGCGCCACTAGCCTAAGATAAACTAGCACAATCTACAAATTTTTTGTTTAACCGAAAAATTATTTATAAAATTCCGAACCTACCAAACAAACCTATATTTATATATTTATTTGATATTCTCCAAAAATTTGTAATTCTAGCTCTCTTCTTTTATTAAATTTTTAATTTCAAATTTTTACTTTCAAATATCCCTAATTCTGTCTTAAACCCTTTGTGGATTTCGATCATATCCATTTGATTAAAAGCTCACTATTCATTCTACTAAAAAAAAACTTGTCAACCAAAGAAGAATAAAATCACGAAGCATGATATGCCTACTGCTTGCAAAGAGATAAGGCAATAAATTCTTGACCACATGCAGAGACAGAGAAGAAAGATTGATTACAACAAAGTGAATGGGATTTTAGGACTACTCAATGGGTTTAAACAGTGGTGATCGAGAAATTCCATATATAACATTGTCAATCAGAAATCTAAGACATTTTTGTTTCCTTCTAGCATTTATTAGTAATCCTTTTTACTACAAATCATACCATTTTTTTAAAAAATATTCAAAAAAAATAAGTATATCACCTTTTCTTCTTAAAACATTTAAAGGATTTAAGTGTATTAATTAGCCACTTATAAGATTTGAAAAGTGGCTTGAAAGGGAAATATCCAAGTAAAAGCCAAGTGACAAATAAACAAAGAGTCATTTGACAAAAGCAAAGGAAAACTCCCATATATATATATATATGGTGAATTAAATTGTTTTATTTAGATTGTCATTATTTATTGATTCTAAGAATTCCTTTCTTAATTTACAAATTAAGCTATAGATTCAAATTATTATTTGATTAAGGGAAACTTAATAAGTTCTTATTATATATTGACTACATGTCTATTATTATGCTAATTGGAGTTTATAAATAAGATTGATAGCATTAATCAAGAGCATATATAGTGGATTGTGACTATTTTTTCATGTTTATAGATTGATATAATATAAGTGATTCTTTTTTGTTATCCAAGAGGAGTTGAACTATAAATCTTATATTTAACAATGTATATACCCAATCATTTGAGTTAATCCACTAGAAAACTTTCCATAAATGTAGGATAATTAGAAGCATGATTTGCAGTGCGAAAATTAACTAGAAGCTTATGAATAATGATGTTAAATTGTGTTGCAATCAAGAAGATAATGGGGAACAATTATAAAAAGAAGAAGAAGAAGATTATGGTGCATTTATTTAGCTGGATTTAGTGTAAGTAAATTGTATAAGTAGATTATATAGTAAAAAAATAGTAAAAATGGCACATCTTTTAAACATAAATTATTCAACAACGTGTATTCAAATCATTAATCGAGTTTTATAAATCACACTCTCAGTCACTTCAAGTTGCTCTATTAAACTTAAATTACTTTATGCTAAACTTAAATGTGATATATATCTTAAACAAACATCCCTAATAAACTTCAACTAAATATGAGTGGGGAAATTTTAATTGGTTAGGTTTTCGCTTTCTTTGGCACTTACTTTTTTGTTATTGTTTCTAAGTTGAACTAAAAATAAGATGAATTTTTATTTTCCCTTTTAACATGGGTGATGATCGCATGGTGGATGCCTCCTTTAGGAAGTACAAAAATGGCGTGAAGAACACACTCCGGCCGAGCGGGGTCCAGAAAGCAAAATCTCTTCAGGTGAATAAAGTGATTATTGCGCCCACGTTTTACGGCAAAGTATGTCACTTCTTCCTCCTTCCTTATGGAGTCTATATATCATTCATGACTCTCGTTCCATGCACCAATCATCACTTCAGTACATATAGAGAATGATCGGTTCAATGATTATGTTATAATTAAAACATTGTTCTTAACCATTAAAAAAAGAGAGGCAAATTGCATAGGAAAGGGTTTGCTATCATCATTCCAAGTTTGAATAATTTTTACGTACTGAAATTTGTTTTAGCCGACAACAAATTATAGGAGTGGCTTAAAAAACAAAAAGACAATCAATATTAGTGGATTGTAGCTAGTCTTGGATTAGATTGATTGATATACAGTAAAAGTAGAACATTATAACTCAAAAAAATTAATAAAAGATTGACTCAAGTTTTTGGGAAGATCATACATATGTGATCCGAACATTACAAAATTCACATTTAGTCAGTCTTTTTAGCTAATTAACAACTAATACATTATAAGAAAAAATGTACCAATTAATTATTAAATAATTATTTTTACATCTCGCAATACCAAGCGTGTATTGTTTAGAATTGTACTTTTTTTGTAATCAAAACGAGTAGCAATAGGAAGGAATTGTATTGGAGGAGGGATGAGATAATGATACAGTTGTATAAATCTTTTTAACATATTTACTAAAAAACCGACTAGTAATCTGACTTAACTATATTTAGTGCAATAATGCATTTGAAATTGTTAATGTTGAAGTCGATTTTCTTAGTCAAGATTGATGCCATGATTGATAGTTGATGAACCAAAGTCGAAATAGGACGAATCGGATACAAAACGGAGGTGTTCTGGCGAGTTAGACCGTGTAATAAAATGATTGACACACGGTTGAGTTCTCGTGTCCGTGTCTTGAAGGATTTGTTCATGTCTTACGCAGTTTGCCCGTGTTACCTATTCTGAATGTTATTTCCTACTTAGGAAGGGTTCTAATATGTATATTAGGGTTTTGGGTGGCCTATTTTGGCTAGGGTTTCATTGTATACTAAAAATAGGTGGCTTGGGAACAATCTTGGGGTCTTCTGGCCAGTTGTAACTCTAAATAATAGAATACTTGTGCTCTGCCGTGGACGTAGATCGGTTATTGATCGAACCACGTAATCTTGTGTTCTTGTGTGATTGTTCTTTGTTATTCTGCATTCTTAAATTGCCAATTTTTACTGAGAAGTGGTATCAGAGCCACAGAAGTTTGTTCAAAAACTTTGGGTTCGTTCTGCAGAAAGAAGATGTCTTCGTATAAATTCGATATTGAGAAATTCAATGGTTCGAATTATTTCACGCTGTGGAAGCTTAAGATGAAGGCGATTCCGGTTCAACAGAAGTGTGAGGAGGTGATTGAAGGTGAAGAGAAATTACTAGTAGAACTGACAGCGGCGCAGAAAGTGAAGGTTGTGAAGAGAGCGCATAGTGCAATTCTATTGAGTTTAGCGGATGAAGTCTTGAGGGAGGTGGCTGATGAAACTACTGCAGCAGGCTTGTGGAAGAAGCTGGAAAGTAGGTATCAAAAGAGATCCATGTGGAACAAACTTTATCAGAAAAGGCAGTTGCATACCTTGAAAATGTAAGAAGGCATGTAGGTAAACAAACATCTTAATAAATTTAATAGAATTGTATTAGATTTGAAAGGTGTTGGTGTTGACATTGATGATGAGGATCAAGCTATGTTTTTGTTGCATTCATTGCCTAAGTCATATGAGAGTTTTGTTGATACTATCATGTATGGTATAGATGTAATCTCTGTTAATGATGTGAAGGATGCTCTGTTGTCTAAAGAATTGAAGAGGTTAACTTCGAGTTCGGGTGGAGACAGAGTGGAGTTCGGATTAACCGTTAGTAAGGGTAAGGGAAAAGGTAAGAATAATGGTTTGATGTGTTATCATTGTAAGGAGATTGGGCATTTGAAAAAGAATTGTCCACATAGGAAAAACGATGGGAAATCAAGTGCAACAGTTGTTCAGAATAATTCTGTGGAGTTTCAGGATAATTCTGATGAGGGGGAGAGTAGTGAAGTGTTGACTGTTTCTGCATGTAGATCTAAAGATAGCTGGGTTATTGACACTGGTGCAGCTTATCACATGACTTTTTTCAGGAAAATGTTTGATTCTTTTAAAGAATGGAAAGACAGTGTTAAATTGGGAGATGGTGAGAAGCTAAGTGTTGAAGGCAGTGGTTCTTTGAAGATCAGGATGCATGACAGGAAGGTCAGAAAACTTGATGCTTGGTATGTCCCTGGGTTGCGAAGGAACTTGATTTCTGTTGGTGCTTTGTAGAAGCATGGTATAGTTTCTCAGGAAGAGGTGGAGAAATTCGGGTGTGCAAGAGATCTTTGGTTGTGATGAAAGGTAAATTGTGGAATGACATTTACACCTTGATTGACAGCTCGGTAGTTGCTAATGATTTAAGGACTGTTGTGAGTTCTGCAGAAAAAAAGGGTGAAATTTGTGATCGAGACTCTGGAACAGGCAAAGATCGATCAGGTTGATTCACGAGGGCTAACAACAAGTGTACCAAGTCATGATAATTGTGTTGGTGATGATAAAAGGCCATCACTGGAGGACACATGAAAAGATGCGAGGTGGTGTGTTGTTAGGAGTGGATGGAAAGCTAGCGCTAATGAAGGCAAGTATGGGTTGGACTTGGTTCGTTGTTGCAGGATTTGAGGCCCTTCGGGATGGTGTGGTAGTTGAGTAATTCTATGGATGAGTTGTGTAAGGAAGAAAATTCACTTCAATGTGGAGAATTGTTAATGTTGAAGTCAATTTTCTTGGTCAAAATTGAAGTCATGATTGATAGTTGATGAACCAAAGTCTAAATGGGACGAATTAGATACAAAACGGAGGTGTTCTGGCGAGACAGTACAGGACACGACCTGAGACACGGTTGTGTCCTAGACTGTGTAATAAAATGCTCGACACACGGTTGAGTTCTCATGTCCGTGTCATGAAGGATTTGTCCGTATCTTACCCAGTTTGTCTGTGTAACCTATTCTGAACGTGATTTCCTACTTAGGAAGGGTTCTAATACATGTATTAGAGTTTTGGGTAGCCTATTTTTACTAGAGTTTCATTGTATACTATAAATATGTGACTTGAGAACAATATTGGGGTCTTTTAGTCAGTTGTAACTGTGAATAATAGAATATTTGTGCTTTGCCTGTGGACGTAGATCGGTTATTAATCAAACCACGTAAATCTTATGTTCTTGTGTGATTGCTCTTTGTTATTCCGCATTCTTCAATCGTCGATTTTTCCTGAGAGAAATACATGAATATATATTGCATGTGAATTAATAGGGCAGTTTTCATATTGAAATTATTATTCCATTCATAAAAAATTATTGCATGTGAATGGAACTTTTCTAGGTGACTGTCGATGGAACAAGTGACGATAAAAATATATTCTTCTTTTCTTTCGAAGAAACACTAGCTAGACACTTGTCAACATCCATGATTACAAACAAAATATAATGCAATTAAACAAGGTGGACCTATCAATGTCCCGATCTCATATTTCTCCCATCGTGACAAATTGGATTATGTGCGTGCATATTTCTGAGCTATATATGCTATATACACACATGTGAAGATATTTTACTTCATGCATAAGAAACCTTATCAGCATATTGAATATTATCATTCATGACAAACTGAACTGAACCAGGATTTTCATCCAAGTAGGTCCACACGAATCCTTCGTAAATTCAATTCCACGGCTAAGAGAAGCACTGGATTCTGAGTTCAAATTTCGAACTATCATGGAGGTTTTGAGCGCTGAATCGAGGGGTTGGGTTAATTAATTCAAACCGAGCATATATGCCTTCTGATGTGGTCCTCGTTGTCGTGATGATGATGATTCATATGGTCAAACAATTCCACCTCGTAGCCAGTGCAGTCAAGGTGGCACTTTTGGGCCTTCCTTAGGACCCACAAAATGAGTTTCCAATGATCACAGAACCTCTTTTGTGCACATGTATGGTAATGATGCAATCAAACTACAATGACCCAACTTGGTCTAAACTCAGCAACCCATTATCGATCTTGTTCTGAAAAAAGGTTTCAATCATGTTGCTTTGAGATCTTGATCCCACGGCTCCTAGCATTAGCTATGCATTAACAATTAGTAATGTGACTACAAAGAAATGTTTGAACAATAGACTGATTATGTTATTATAGTTTGGTAAATTAAATAATTGGATTACGAATTCGTTTACTTGGATTTTGTGTCGTGCATGTGAAAGACTACGCGGAAGTGATATGGCCAGTAGATGTTTTACCAAAGTACATCATTTTTATAACTACCACAAGAATCCCAAACCTTTTGGTGAGCTCGACCCCAAGATCTATAGGTTTCAAGATGGGCATGGTTATCAACTCAACCCACTTTTGCTTTATGGTCAGTAGATACTGTGCACGCTAAATTATGTTTTTATCACGTGTACAACATATACCACATACAGGATAATTAGGGCTAGTTTTTTTAAAAAAGAGTTGAAATGAGCAATATACTTTTTTTTTCGAACACCGTAAAAACCTATAAGTAGAAGTGACTCTTCTAGTATCTTGTGCTCTATACACAATACCACAAATTTTATGAGGATCTAAACCGAGTGTTTACATAAGGGATTCCAACACTCACACTAAATCGTGCTTGGACGCTAAATATATAAATTTAGTAACATATACATTTCTTGTTATAGCAAAATTGAACCGTAAACTTTAGACTTATCAATACGTGCACCTATATGAATTAGATCTAAGTATATATATAAATAGACAATTGCGTGGTTACATGAGGGATTTACATTTTATAAGTACTAATTAAATTGCGATCATATTAAGTAAAGAAAACATATTGATACTTGGTAGGTAGCTTGGTCTTAAAATTGTCAAAACAATGGAAGCCCTGAAGAAAGTCGGCAACTTTTTTTTCATTTCTATATATTCAACATACAATATCATATTTTGGAAAAAAAAACATACAATATCATATAAATAATTCTCTTGGACACACGTTCGAGCAAAAACACTTCCCACCAATAGCCAATTGATTTTGTTTCTTCTACAATTAGTTTATAAATAACGAAACTATATTCAATAGTCAAGACGTAAATATATGCTTGTATCTGATTAATTAAAATTGGCATGCACATGATGTTAATTATTAGCCATCAAATTCAAATCTCGACAACACTGAATTGTCACAAGACAAATATATATATACACGTATGTATTGACATAAACCTTGAACATAAATGCGCATGCGCGACATCTTCCACGGTTACTGCGTCGCAGGGTGTCAAGCACAGATGTGTCCGAATAAACATACACGAATCTACTGGGTCGGTGGACAGGACCTTCATTCCCCCATTATTTTATTCGTCCCTACGTTCCCTATTCTCTATCCATCGTTGCTCTAGTCTGCTTGTCTAGCCCAGTTGGAATCGACTATCACATCGCAATTTCCTCTTCTCTTCTTAATCGATTATCAACCGCAAATGTTTAGTTTACAACATTTTAATATAATATATTATATATTTAGTATATTATAATTTTTAAAAAATATTTTATTTTTATATTTTTTTATTATACAATTTATTTATCTACAAATTATTTTTGTTATCTACTACTTAATTTACTAAAATCAAATACTCGTATTGTAGTTTAATGCTTGTTTTATCAATTTATTATTGACTAATTTTTGCTTAATTTAAGAAATTTAGAATCGACCTAAGATTAATGAATTTTGATAATTAAATTGTGACCTTATTCATTGATAGATTTATACTCTATTAATATTAGAATCACATCTAGTATTGAAGGACTAAAAAGTCAATCTCTAATAGGAGCCAATATGTCAAAAAAAACTGCAATCTTGTTCAAATTCGTCTAAGATATTATTCATTTGAGTTAACTATTGAAATGATTATGGATTTAATGTTTTGGTATTGGTCTATTGGAGAATTAGAATCCAACGTATATTTGGGACCTACATTTGTTTATAGAAGCAGACCGTGCCACCAATGCTTGTCTCTTTGCATCTTACTAGCTCCATTCATTCATTTTGTCGCTTGTGTGAATTATATATTGCCCCTTCTTTGCTTCACGATCGTTTTCATGAGATATATTGAGTTGCACGTCATTTTGGTTATTTTCTTGTTGCTGTCATGCAGATAATAAAGTTGGTTTCACACACTATATATATGCGATGGGCCATCCGGCTATGGTGCTTTTGTCTTATTTTTTTTTTATGTGCTTTTGTTAATGTTGAAGTGAATTTTTTTATCAAAATTAAAGTCAAATCTTGAAGGACGTGATACAAGTCAAAGACGATTATATTTGTGAAGAAAAATGAGCTACTGGACCGACATTGAGAGTTACACAGGCATGTAAGAGATTGTGGAATGCATTGGAAGCCGAAAGGAGCACGAACTGGAAGACACGGTCTTGGTCACAGCCGTGTCTCAGCCCGTGTAGTTTCAAGGTTCGTTTTGTGTCATTATACGGTCACATGTTTTGCCCGTGTCTTGAAGGTTATGTCCGTGTCATTAACCTTTTGCTCGTGTCTTGGTTCTGACGGCTTTTAGGGTTGGGTTTTAGGGTTTTTCTTGCCTATTTTGGCTTGTATTCCTTGTAAACTATATAAGGGGGGTTTAAGAACATTTTGGGTGCCTTTGGCCATGCTTTTGAACGTCGTTGTAATCTTGTATGCTTGTTTTTTACTCTGAATAGTAGAATTACTTGTGATCTGTCTGTGGACGTAGATCGAATTGATCGAACCACATAAATCTTGTGTTCTTGTGTGATTGCTTTTTGTTATTCTGCATTCTTCTATCTTCGATTTTTCCTGACAAGTGGTATCAGAGCCACAGAAGTTTGTTCAGAAACTTTGGGTTCATTCTACAGAAAGAAGATGTCTTCATACAAATTTGATATTGAAAAATTCAATGGGTTGAATGATTTCACATTGTGGAAGCTGAAGATGAAGGTGATTCTGGTTCAGCAAAAGTGTGAGGAGGCGATAGAAGGTGAAGAGAAATTACCGATAGAAGTGACATTGGCGTAGAAAGCGGAGGATGTGAAGAGAGCGCATAGTGCAATTCTATTGAGTCTGGCGGATGAAGTCTTGAGGGAGGTGACTGATGAAACTACTACAACAGGCTTGTGAAAGAAGTTGGAGAGTAGGTATCAGAAGAGATCCCTGTCGAACAAACTTTATTAGAAAACACGGTTGCATACCTTGAAGATGTCAGAAGACATATAGGTAAAAGAACATCTTGATAAATTTAATAGGATTGTATTAGATTTGAAAGGTGTTGGTGTTGACATTGATGATAAGGATCAAGCTATGTTTCTGTTGCATTCATTGCCTGAGTCATATGAGAGTTTTTTTTATACTATCATGTATGGTAGAGATGTAATTTCTGTTAATGATGTGAATGATGCTCTGTTGTCTAAAGAATTAAAGATGTTAACTTCTAGTTCAGGTGGAGACAGAGTGAAGTCCAGGTTAACCATTAGTAGGGGCAAGGGAATGGGTAAGAATCATGGTTTGAGGTGTTATCACTGTAAGGAGATTGGGCATGTGAAAAAGAATTGTCCACATAGGGGAAACGATGGGAAATCAAGTGCAACAGTTGTTCAGAATAATTCTGTGAAGTTTCAGGATAATTTTGATGAGGGGGAGAGTAGTGAAGTGTTGATTGTTTCTGTATGTAGATCTGAAGATAGTTGGATTATCAACACTTGTGCAGCTTATCACATGACTTTTTTCAGTAAATTGTTTGATTCTTTTAAAGAATGGGAAGACAATGTTAAATTGGGAGATGATGAGCAGCTGAGTGTTAAGGGTAATGGATCTTTGAAGATCAGGATGCATGACGGGATGGTCAGGAAACTTGATGCTTGATATGTACCTGGGTTGCAGAGAAATTTGATTTCTATTGGTGCTTTGGGTAAGCATGGTTATAGTTTATCTGGAAGAGGTAGAGGAATTCGGGTGTACAAGGGATCTTCGGTTGTGATGAAAGGTAGATTGCAGAATGTCATTTACACCTTAATTGGCAATTCGATTATTGCTAATGATTTAAGGACTGTTGTGAGTTTTACGGGAAAATGGGTGGAGTTTGTGATTGAGACTCTGGAATAGGAAAAGATCAATCAGGTTGATTCACTAGGGCTAACAACATGTGAACCAATACATGATAATTGTGTTGGTGATTTTCAAAAACAGTCACTAGAAGACACAAGGAATATGTGGAGTGTTAGGTTGTTCAGAGTGAACAGAAAGCTAGCTAGTGGAAACAAGTCCGGGTTGAACTTGGTTCGTTGTTGCAGAACTTGAGGCCCTTCGGGGATGTGACAGATAAGTAATTGGGATTCAGAGTTGAATGGGGAAGAAAACTCACTTCAAGGTAGAGAATTGTTAATGTTAAAGTGATTTTCTTGATCAAGATTGAAGTCAAACTTTGAAGGAAGTGATACAAGTCAAAGAGAGTCGGATTTGTGAAGGAAAATGAGCTACTGGATGGACGCGGAGAGTTACACGGGCATGTAAGAGACCGTGGGATGCACTGGAAGCCGAAAGGAGCACGAACTGGAAGACACGACCTTGGCCACGGCCGTGTCCCAGCCAGTGTAGTTTCAGGGTTTGTTTTGTATCATTACACAGTCACGGGTTTTGCCCGTGTCTT
>CAODLS010647023.1:0-10262 GCA_948243855.1 Flueggea neowawraea | reverse complement strand
CAGAAAAGGCCCATATACGTGCGTTGAACCTTCCTCTACGCATGTTGATCGCGTACTACGTGCATAGACGAAGCTCATGTATGTGTAGACGGCAGATCTGACAATCTTTCCCTCACGGATCAACGATCAACGTGCACACCACCTAGTGCTATGCACGTAGATCACCATGTTCACCACGGTTCCAAGTCCAAATCACGTCCAAAGTGCGTCTCCAACGCACACAGACGTGCCCAGACACACTCACGGTCTGGATCAGACATCCATCTACGCATTTAGACGATACCCTGACCTCAATCTATGCGCGTAGAACGTCTCCAACGTACACAAATGACCTACTCTGTGCTTTGCACACACAAACCACCTCCAAACATTCTCGATCAAAGTTTAATACCTCAAAACCCCGAATTTTCTTGAAGTCTTGACGGAATACCATCAAATTCCGGTCAAAACGAACGAGATATTACAGCACCCCCTTAATATTTTTCATTTTACTCAGTATTTGATCATCTGAGTTTCAGCGCCTAGTGAGGTATCTAATTTGGCAGTAGGTGCCCTATTGTTCGGGCCCAATTGTACGTTATTTTAGTAGCTCTACATCGGGTTTTTGTGGATTATGTTTGTAATTGAATATTTTGTTTATTTTGATTAGTAAAATTTATTTACAAATATTTTCTATATGTATATATTGATTTATATTTATGTTTTATTATTTAGAAATTATTTTTATAAATGAAAATCTTTTATTTATTTTGTTTAAATATGGTTTGAAATTAAGAATTTGTGTATAAGTTCTGTACTCTGAGGTTTGTGCGAGATGGGTCGGGTTCTTATAGACGGTTCATTTTGTACGCCGGTTATTGTATGGGAACGGGTCGTGACAGGAATATTCTCTTATGCATTTTTAATATTGCATGAAAAAGAAAAATGAGTAAGCGATGAATGTTGCAACCGGCGGGAATATTCTATTATGCATTTTTTAATTTTGCATGAAAAAGAAAAATGAGTAAGCGATGAATGTTGCAACCGGCGGGAATATTCTATTATGCATTTTTTTAATATTGCATGAAAACAAACCTCTTTGTCACAAATGTTTATTCGGGGAATTAAAAAAGAAAAAAGAAGAATAGTTGCTTCAGTGGTTGCAACAAAAAATTGTTTCATCAATATTGCATGAAAAAGAAAAATGAGTAAGCGATGAATGTTGCAACCGGAGGGAATATTCTGTTATGCTTTTTTAATATTGCATGAAAAAGACAAATGATTAACCGATGAATGTCGCAACCGGCGGGAACATTCTGTTTTACATTTTTTAATATTACATGAAAAAGAAAAATGAGTAAGCGATGAATGTCGCAACTGGTGGGAATTGTAACATCTCACTTGATTTTGGTTGAACTTTATTACCTATATATTGGATATACATATTCTACATACATTGTATATACATTTTTATGGTATAGAGTTCAATAATTATAATTAAAATTTAAGATTCAAAGATAGATATTTAGGAAATTAATTAGAAAATAATTCTTAAGTGCAATCGTGGAGTTGTAACAAATGCTGATTAAAATTTTAGTACCGAATTTAAAATTAGAGTTTGAATCTTACTTTTGAAAGGTGTCAAATTAGATTAGAAACAAAAGATATGAACGAGGGATTGAAAGAAAAGAAATAAGGATTAGAACCGACATTGGAAACATGTATATATATATGTGTGTGTGTGTGAAGGACATAATAAAAATGTGACTCGTAGCTGATTCTTCATTATAATCAGTCTTCATTATCTCCAAATTGACAGCTGCACGTAGAAGGATAGGATTAGAATAAAGTTATGAAATAAAACAAAACTCTGCTTAAGTGAGGCGGTGAAAACAACAACCGACCTTCCCTATTTCTATTTCCTTCTATCAACATATATATATATATATATGTATATATATATATGTATATTTACTGATGCTTAACCTTTAGAACTCTTTGAACAAGCCAATCTTTTCATGAGTGTCAATCCAAAAAAAATAATTAACCTATTCAAAAAAGGATTTGAGTATAGTAGTAAGAACAAGGTCGATACACATGGACCGACGAATAATTGTTTACTTGCATTCTCGGTTTCATACTTAGCTTAGGTATTTTACTTTATTTTATTCCTTTTCTTCTCTTTTTTAACACTTAAAAAGTTTGTACATTCATATGTGAAAAGAAAAACAATTGAAATATATTTACAGTTGTTTCAACGTTTGTGTTATGAAGTAAATTATGCCAAGCATCAGTCCTTCAAGCATCTCATCTGATAAAAATTTTATCAATAACATGTCAGAGAAAAAAAATGCTGTGTCATGGCCTAAGCAACTAATTGATGAACTTCCTGCCCTTCAATACAATACGGCCGTTAATATACGAACTGTTTAAGTTTTGTCAATTCTTGCATCTACAACGTAACGGGTTTAGGAAAGTAAATTCAAATGTTTCCCCAAATTCAGTTATGCGACAGTGATTCAGAGCCCCACACATGATCTGATTCTGACTCGGAATTACGAACACGGGCTAACAGTTCAATTCTTGGAAGCTACGAAATTCACATGCCTCATAATTTTAACAACTTAAGAAAAAGGAAAAAAATAAAGAAAGAATAGAAAGTTAAACCTTCGGTTGGCTGCATCAACTGTTCCTCAAGTCTTTCATTCATCCTGATCTGATTCGTTGTCAATGGTTGGCTCTGATTCTGATTCAGAAAAGATCTCACAGTCTTCTTCGATATTTTCAAAGAAGGTTGGAAGATTGATTTGGCGTTAGGATGATCCTACTGGAGTGAATCCCACCATGTGAAGACGCTTTTATTACCTTAATACAGGGCAGCAGCATACTAGAATTTGTTTGTCCTCCTTCCTATTCCTTCTCCTGCATACAGAATGGAAGCCTTTTAAGCTTTCTACAATTTTCAATTTGAATGGCTTCCATGGAAGGACACACCATTCTTCCTCTGTATATGCTTCTCAATTTTGGTAGATAATTTAACCTCAACTTCATCAACTTTGGAAGCTCAATTGTAGGATGGCTATCGTGGTTGCTTTGATCGAAACACTTTTCTTCTGTTGCTATAATCTCCTTCAATTCCTGCCGCACCAAAACACGGATAATTCTTTAATGCTATGAAGGAGCATCCATGCTAAAGTTGGCGTAAACAAATACGTGCCTCTGCACTGTGTGATGTCCAACTTCTGAAGATTGGCAAAGTTTGTTTTCTTTAAAGCATCATACAAGGGACTATCCCACTGTCTCAACTCCAACTACTGAATGTCGCTCGGAATAAGATCTTTCCCCTTCACTGCCCCATATGACCTCCAAATTTCAAATAAGCACATTTTCTTTTCGTAAGTGTTTGCATCAACATTAATCGTATCTTGAAACATATTTGACCCAATTTGGCACTGCAGAAATGCCGTATTGCGCAATTTGCACCCAGTGTCGTGATTCTATATAATATTTAAACTCCTCATAGTCAGAAAACGCTAGGCTTAGATTCTCTAGCTTATAAAGGCTAAACAATGCATTTAGCTGCACTCTAACATCGCTATTTTCAAGTCTCAGGCTTTGCAAATGAGAGAGATTTTGTAGAACTACAGTTGGTAAGTAATACACATGGAAAATCACCTCTAAGGTTGACCAATAAGTTGGGAGTAGAATGGACTTTCGATCCAGCCCAATAAGTTGCTTTAGATCAGATATTGGGCCTTGCCGAGTTAGCATGTTGGTGGATTGATATTTTGTTAAAAAAGATTAATTTTTGCTGGTTTATCTTATATATATTTTTTTTTATTTTAAATAAAGTTTTCATAAACAATTTAAATTTTGTTCTTTAATGTTTTAACGAACTGTCTTCTGTTGCTATCTTGCAAGTGTTTATTTTTCTCTACATCTACATCAAGATGTTGCTAAAACCTTTTTTAGAAAGAGATGACTTTAGAAAATGACTAGATGAGGTTGTTCACAGAATTGAAAATCAAATAAAATATTACATTATAAATGCGGAGTTTTACAAATGAGTGATAACTTATTGCTACTATAGTCGTTTTTAGAAAATAAGAATTGGAATTCAGTTCTCAATAAAAATAAATAAAATGACTAACAAAAACTGCAGAGATTTTTAGAAAATTGTCTTGAAGTTTCATTTTTGAAGGATTACATTAAGGATCAACTCATTAGGGTTAAAAAATATAATAACCCGACGAGAGAATGGAACATCATTAGAATTGATCACTTATTCTTTTCTTATCACATCTTATTCATATTTGATTATCAGCGGAGATGATTAAATATATATTAATTCTTGTTTTATTTAGATTCTGATTCTATGTGACAATTTTCAGGGGCAGTTACATATTCAGCGAGCCCAAATATATCAATTACGGATTTATTGAGCCTATTTTCAATATTTCGATAGATTCATTGAAATTACGCGTGTAGGACGTAAATATTACGAATTATGTTTTTTACTGATTTGTTTAAAACTGGTTTAGAACTTATTTAAATTTATTTAAAATCTTTTCATTTTTTAGACTTGTTTAAAACTTGTTTATATGATATTTCTCATTTAAAACTTGAATGTTGTTAATATATTGTTGATATCATGTTTATATGTCGTTTATACATTATTCATACATTATTTATATGTTGAAAATAATATATGAACAAGATATTAGTGACATATAAACAAAATATAAACAACATATTAACAACATATAAATTACGAATTTATTTATGTATTGTTTATATGATGTTTATATGTTGTTTAGATGTTGTATATTATTTTAAAACTTGAATTTATTAATATATTTTTGATATCTTGTTTGTATGTTGTTTATAACAATATGTAAACAACAAAACAACAACATATAAATCACATATTTATTTATATATTGTTTTCAACATATAAATGATACATAAACAATATATAAACAACATATAAATAAAATATAAGCAATATATAAACAAGAAACAACATATAAACAACATATAAATAAGACGTCTTGGATTTTAAATATACAGAACAACAAATCAATAACATTCTAAAAACAAAATTTTCTCTCCTCTCTCTACTTCACTTGCGACTTCTCTCTTGGTTTCTTTCCCCTCAATTTTCTTGCCGACACCTTTGCTTCTCTTTCCTCTACCGCCATAGCCGGTGGTGGTACATCCTTCTCCGCCTTTACTTCTCCTTCTTTATTCTCTGCTTTCTTCTAATTGTTGTTATATTTCTTATCATCCTTTTTATCTTCTTTTTTGCCTCTTTATTCTCCTATTTCTTCCCGTCCAGCACAACCACTTCCACCACTCTCTTTAGCTTCTCCTTCAAGTACAGATCTAACTGCTTAACGTGTATCCTATGATAAAACCATGAGAGAGAGAAAGAGAAGCGCAACCAATAGAGAGAGAGAGAGAGAGCATTTATATGTTGAGAACTAAACTTGAAGGAGAAGCTAAATAATGAAACAAAACCATGAGAGAGAGAGAGTGTTTGCATGCTAAGAACTTGAAGGAAAAGTTAAATAATGAAACAAAACTATGAGAGAGGGGGAGCGTTTATATGTTGAGAACTTAAAAGAGAAATTAAATGTTTATAAAGCAGATACAATGTATTAGAAAATTTAATCTGTGTATTCAAAAATTGAAGGTTGTGAATAAAAAAAATCAGAAAATGCATCAGAAAAAATACAAATGTGTAATAAGTATACGTTGATGGTGGGAATAAATAACAGAAAGTCCATTTCGTGTACTAGTAATTACCTCCAATTTTAACAACGTCGTTAGGCATAGTAATGATAGTCCAATAGATGAAATCCATGTGAGCTCTCCAGCAAAGCCCATTTTAGAGTGCAGTTCTGTAGAAACCTAATTGCCAATCTGATTCATTGAAGTCTAAGTAAATTCCACTTTAAAAAGAAAAAAAATATAGCTATTAAATCCCCAAAAAAGAATTACATTCGAGCATCTCATCTCATGCTAATTCTACCCTCTTTTTTTTTCCAAACATAAAATCCACACCAAGATTCTGGTTGAAAATTATCTTTAGGCAACATTTCACTTCTTTTTTATTTAATTAGAAAATAATTCATTAAAATCAATATCCTTTTGACAATTTCCCATGTATAATAAAATATGTGTAATTACATAATTTGAGATAGAAAGCCAGCGTGGATTAAGAACAAACTAGTTTGTATTTATATAACTAGTCAATGTTTGGTTTGATTTATCGTTGTTAATGGGTTAGGTAGCTCTTTGTTTAAGACTAAGTTCATGTTGTACTTGTTCCCCGTACTGGTCTTAGTCTTGACTACTTTTTTTTAGTCATTTTATTTGTTCATAGCAAGATTAAATCCACAATCTTTTATTGTTGAAATTGATTCCAACATCAATAAATTATGAGTTTAATGGTTGGTCTTTGCTATTTTTTTTTTTAAACTGGGCCTTTGCTCCTTGTTTGTGATATAGAACTTCTTAATTTGAATTGTCTAACTTGTTGGTACAAGTAAGCTTGGATACATAGATTAGTAAATTGCCGTCAAAATCGTGCAACTCATGGTGAGGATTGATTAATGTTTTTCTGCCTTTGAGTTATAGCAAGAACGGGACAAAGAACAATGGAATTGAATAATTTGTTGCTCAATTTTTTTAGATGAATTGAGTATTGCTCTTAGTTTGCAATCATCAGAAGAAAATGTTAGTGCTACTTTCTGATGGTCCTTGCAATAAGACAAAGTCTTTAAAGTAAAAACTTATATTAAAACTTCTATTTGCTAGATTTTTTTTTTTAAATTGGGGGCTAAATTTTCGTAAGTCAATTGTGTTTATTTTTGTTAAATTGAGAATTAATAAAAATAAATTACGAATTGAATAATAAGAGAGCTGATAAACATACTCATAAATTAATGGACTTTTAGTTGATTAAAACTCGAGTTAACTCTAATACTAAGTAGTTATGAGTTTGACTTTCGATAAAAATAAGACTGACTGATTAAAAAAAACATAGACACTTATGGAAGATTAAATTAGATGAAGTGGCATTGACAACGTGATGATTATTACTTGAAAATCGACGACCATGTCATCACGTTGTTAATGACACGTCATTAATTGTCGTTATTATTTTAACGAAAATGCTAGCTTATACTGCGAATGCAACAAATTACAAAGGTGGTGTTATTGGGCGTTATTTTCGAAATGTTGAGCCATAAGTACAAAAACAAACAAAAATTGTGCTATTTAATATTACTAAGTCAATTCTTTACACCTTCCTGAAATTAGAAAGTGGAAAACAAATTAACTTGAAAATTTTGAAGAAATTCATTTTAATGTTCGTATCTTCTCTCTTCTAAGTTACACCTTCCTGAAATTAGAAAGTGGAAAACAAATTAACTCGAAAAATTTGAAGAAACTCATTTTAATGTTCGTATCTTCTCTCTTCTAACTTACACCTTCCTGAAATTAGAAAGTGGAAAACAAATTAACTCGAACAATTGAATAAACTCATTTTGATGTTCGTCTCTCTCTCTTCAAACTACAGACTCGGATTTGAAAAACATGCCAACCAATAATATTCATCCTTCAACTTCATTAACAAGAATGACATTGGATTTTTGTGATGGTGAAGATAAGGAATATTTGAATAGACATTTGTTTACTATTATTGAAAAGAATTTTCATATTTTATCGTCCTTCAGTAGCTTGGTTCTTTATAATTCTTCAGGACCATTTGTACTCTCTTAATTATTGATCACGATATTGAAGCGATATGAGAGCTACTCCCTTTATTCGAAGATATTAAGTTGAAAACAACTTTAAAATTTGGTGGAAACAATGGTATTTTTGTTTGAGATATATTTGGATAAGTAAATTGCATAATAAAAAAATATAGAGTGTACGACTTCTTAAAAATAAATCGTTGAAATAGATTTTGGTAGATTAAAATTATTCGCCAAATAAACGGACTATTCGAATTAGATTAGTCACTTATAAAGATTCTACCTAATTCAAATTAAATTTTCTCACTTATAAAGATTCTACCAAGTTGAAATTAGATTGGTAAAAAATATTGCATGATTTAGTAAAACAAGAGATGAGATTACGAAGCTAGTCTACAATATTATGATCCCCTATATGCATAAAGAAGAGTAAGTTATTATGAAATGGTCTACATATAGGTTTTACATAACATATAGATTAAGATAGTCTTTACCATAACCTCAATGAATTAAATATCATGTCAGCTAAACTTCAACAATATTTGGTATTGACAACGAAAATATCAATCTAAAAATATTGAAGAGTGGCCAGGGGATAATGCGAAGTTTAGTTGACTAGAAACACGTCTGGTGATCCATGGAAATTCCTCTTCAATTACTATATTTAATTTGTTAAGTTTCAGTTAATTAATTAATTAGTGTATGACCACTTAAAGGTTTGGGTTATGTATTATGTATGAACTTCTAGATGCATTTGTCTTGCTAAGTTGATAGTAAACTTAACACTTTAATTTTTGATGAATTTTGAATCTATAATAATAAACATGGAGAGGTTGAGATTCTAGCAGGTACCTAGATGCCGTGAAACAGGTCCCATGAACACGACGGCAGATAAATTTAGAGAACTGATAACATATAAATTTTACCTATTAGAAATGCATTTTTTTTTTCATTAATTAACGCAACAATTTCACCGTTAAAGTATAATTACGGCAACAGCTCAAAAAACAAAACAAAAGAAGATATAACTAGGGGAAATAAAAAGAGTTCAAACTCCTTTATTAGCATATTCAACATATAATTTAGAATTTAGATTGGATTTCATCATGAACTTTAGAAATTTTTATAATATGTAATTAAATATATTGTTCACGATAAAAGAATTCTTCTTTTTATAACCAGGGGTTTTGAGTATGGAGAAAGATTTGAAATTCGATAGAAGGAATTTTGTGATTTACAAAGATCCTACATGACTCAAATACGGATTAACTAAATGTCCAAATTATCTTTTTTATCATATTAAATTTGCTTGTATAAATTGAGAAGACACCTTATGAAGAAAGTATCTTGACAAAGTAAATGAAAGAGCAAAATCCACTGCAGTCCCTGAGGTTTAACCATATTTCTCTCGCAGTGCCTTAGGTTTTAAAATTAGCCATTTCGATCCTTCGATCTTAAGTTCGTTTGTTTTTTTAATAGAAAACATGAAAACACAAAATTACCCTCTATTTTAAAATTGATTGACACTGAAAATGAAAAAACTTAGAACTGCAATACCGATTATCACAAAGCCTGAACCTACCATCACCACCACCACTACAGCAGTCACCACCAACATCAGCCACAACCACAACCACAAAGCCTAACCCAGTGGCAATCATTGGTGCCACCACCAAGCAACGACAAAAAATCTCCTATTTTGCTGATCTGAATCATCGACATCACCACTAAGCAACAACAACAACAACACATTTCTGAATTCACATTAAAATGTATGGATGAACACAAAAACCCATTTCTGAACAACACAGAAAATTAGTTCTCTTTCTTTTCTGGATCCGATCACATATTCACCGAAGCTCTTAATCGCCGGAGCTGAAGAAAATTATCAACCGTACCAACAATTACAGAATCAATTAATCCATAAATACATGTACAAATTGATATTCTCTACTAGCAAGAATACTACAAAAATAAATAAATAAATGAAAACTCGCCAAAATTAGCTTCAATAGAATCGAAAGACATGGTGGCGTTATTGCCAATCAAAACGACATTCATAGAGGCCATAAAGAAGCAAGCCAGCAAAAAGACGAGGAAAAAACCAACATCAGTTACACTAAAAAAATGAAGGTTCATTGTTGAAGATGAATCGAAAAGAGTTATATAACAAAAACCCAATTTTGGTATTAAAAAGAAAAAAAATGGTAAACTGGAGAAAATTTGAAACCCATTTGTTGAATCAAAACAACATCAAGAAAATCAACAAATCCCAAAATTGTGTAAGCATCAACAAACCTATTGCAAATTGAGAGAGAGAGAGAGAGAGAGAGAGAGAGAGAGAGAAGCACTCGAGGACAATAACATTTAATTCTCAATTTCATTCAAAACTGAAACCCCAACTCCAAACCATAACCTAATTTCCAAATTGTTGTCTTCAATGGCCGAGGACGTGACAAAGAGAGCTGAGATGAGATAAGAGAGCAGAGAGGGATGAGGACGAGAGTAATGAGAAGTGAG
>CAODLS010646917.1:0-10390 GCA_948243855.1 Flueggea neowawraea | reverse complement strand
GGTTTTTCTCATACCAATCTTTTTGTAGCTGTTTCTAATGCACTTGTCCCTTCCTGTTGCCTTCCAAAACCCTGCATTTGTTGCTCTATTTGTTCTCGATCCTGTCGGATACTTCCTGTCCTTGTGACTGAAAAAATACCAATCGTTCTGTGGTGTTGATCCAATTCTGCATCTCTCTGTAAATATCCATGCAAATTAGGTGTAACGCTCTTCAATTATTAGATCTTGCATAAATAACACGGACTGTAATATGAATGTGAAAATTGGATAGCTCGTAATTAAGAAAAAAAAGAAGAAAATTATATAATTCAAGAAAAAAAATACACGGGCATCTATAATATACAACATTTAATCGCTCCATCTTTTTTATTGCCAAGTTTATCAGTGAGCCTAGACTTGAATTTAATATGTAATCACATTGGATCATTTGCAATAAATAGCAGTTGACTCTATAATGAGCAAACCTAGAAGAGGGAATAATTATGATATGATTCAACCATCTGAGACTCCGTACCGAAGACGGACTTGTTATGGTAATGCATGTGTATTCACTATCTATTCATTATTATGTAATTGATTAAAATCCTATGTTACACCCCTGACCCAAAAAAAAGTTCCTATGTTGCACAATTATATTTTTTCCATAGTAAATAATATATATCTTCAGTTCACTAGTGATAAAGTTGTGTGATAAAATCAAATTTAAAAATTGATGTTGATTCGAATTATATATCCTCCGGTAGAATTGATAGAAAATTAAATTTTATGAGAAGCACAAGTCTATTTTTCATTTTTTTCTATATATTTTCGAGAAGCATATAAGCATCAACAAAATCAGAAGCACGACTGACTGTTTTCTGTTGTTTAAAACAAGGATATAACAATTATAAACAAATTAAATCAGAAGACAAATAGTACGAATTGATGAATGTAATTAGGACGATCACTTGTGTAAGTACTTTATGAGATGAATTGTTTTTCCTTAGCGCCAAAAAAACTTGTCAATTCAAAGTTTATACGAAAGAAAATTAATGTAAAGCAAAACTTAATTAGAAATTGATCATATACTTGCATTGGAAATTTTGCACATAGATTAGGCAAATTTTGACAATCATTATAGTTTTCAGCTATTAGCTAAGCAAAATTTTTTCCTAAGTGGTAAATAAAGCATGTTTGATTCATCAAAAGAAGAAAAAGATCAAGTTGACCGAAGAACTCAAAAGTAGCAAAATTTCAAGTACGTACCTTGCAAATCCCAAGGCTCTATCTTGTTCAAGTCCACCTCTCTAATGACCTCCATATCAAACTTTTGGAATGAAATTTTCTTCTTCAGGTAGTAATGAAGCAATTCTTCATCAGTTGGGTGGAACCGAAACCCAGGAGGAACTCCACCAGAAGAAGTAGCCATCACCATGCAAACCACTTGGTTTCAAAACTGAGTTATAGAATTTTGGTATCAACCTTTCTCTCTTGGTGTTTAGGTTTGATATGTGAAGAAGGCAATCATTTGTACTTGAAGGTGTCGCAAGGGTTCTTAAATATGGTGAAAGATGTCAACGCAAGGGGCTGAGATAGCTAGGTGGTAGTATGGTTGAGTATGAGGACTTTGACATCCGGTGACTACGCCGACGGGGATGGTTAAAGATATCGTAAAAGGCAAGTTTAAGGAATGAGATTAAAACTTATTTTTTTGTTATAGTTTGCACATTCAATGATATTGTACCTTCACTTGTTTTGGTGGAGCGTGTTAAACAGTTTCTATCCCAATTAAAAGCATGCGAAAAACATATTAATATAGGACCTGGAGAGCTATTGGAGAGACATGCGTTGGGTAAGTCTTGTGAATGCAACACATAAGTGGATTTACAACTGCATTTTTAACCAAAACCTTAAAGTATTAGATTGAGTCTTTATAAATTACTCTTTATGACTTTCTTAATATCTTTAGGATGTGGAATTTCTCTTTACTCTATCACACTTACATACCAAAAAATCTCCCCCTTTAGTGTGAATCTACACTTCCATCTATGAATTAGCTTTCCTTACACCAAACTCAGGTTTCTCAAGTTAACACACTTCAACATATAATTACCGCCTCATCCCAAACCACCATCTTATTTTCATAGTCATCATTGTCTAATGTCAAGCCATTAATTTGATCTAATACTACTTGTTAGGACCTAAATGTATGTACGTTTTCACATAAATTTGAATTAAATTGTAGATTCTGACTATTTATATATCCTTCACTGTCTCCATATGTTTATAATGTGGAATGATTCTCTTTACCTCTGTATTGCATACCCAAAAAACTCTTTAAAATACAGCACAGTACTTGTTAAAAAAAAAACGCATTTAGAGATGCGCTAAGATAAACTCTAGTGATAAAAAAGCGATGCCATAATTAAAACTCAAGAATGGAAAAAAGCTCAATATAACTAACATGTATGCACGCGTTCGCATAAACTTAGGAAGACTACTTCATGCAGAAAAGTTGATGAGGTGAATGGAATTAATTAAAGAAATAACGATCCCGAGAAAATTATAAAATATTATAATTACGATGAGGCTTGATTAATTCTTAAGCAAGGTTTGGAAAAACAGCTCCTAAACCTTCTTGGGAATTTCGCGACCAGTGGACGGCTAAACTTTTTTATATGCATAATTATTAGCTTTGCACACTTAATTTTGATTTATTTTTGTGTTTATTACAACTTATAGAAATAATAGGAGATGCATTCGCCATAGCTTGGGCCTTGCACATGTGGTGTATGACCGTAAGAGGGTTTGATTTTCATTAGTTTTACTTGATTTATGTTTCACGCTTTCTTTCTGATTCTTTAGTAATTTATATATTTATGTCCTTAATCTAGGGATTCAAGTTCTACAATGACATGTTGAAAAAATCTTCATCATTTCATGGGCCGATTTTTCTTTTATATTTTAGAGAAGATTCATGATTTAATTGTGATTTTCGAATTATGAAAATATACTTCGAATGTATAGTTAATTAAAGTGAATGCAATCTCATAATCTGTTAAGAAAAAATGGCTATATTGAAACTATTTTTAATTTCTTTTTAATCTTTATCATGAACTCAAAGTCAACATTACGAGACTTGGGGTTCGATGTTTGGTGAAAATTCATGTATTGAAAAAGTATTATAAAGTTTAATAAAACATAATTATGTTTGAACCAATGGGAAGTGTACGCATATTCAACAATAATTTTTTTATAAGTTATTCAGCAATAAATGTCGATGTATTCATTTATGAATGTCCAGCTCTCAAACAGTTCATGAACATATCCAGCAGAGAGAGATGATTTGTTATTGAACAAGCTTCTGATCCTAACAAATTAAGATTCGTCACCTTAACGGTGATTAATGTATGTGTTGTGTGGAATTGAGGGTTTGAAAGAAGCCTACAAAGCATAATAATGTCATTATTTTTAAGTAGGTCAACCCCCCTATTTAGCTTGGAGAACTCGTTCATGCAGTTGTAATGCAATTCTTCATGCACTTGATGGGTTGTCATCAATTGAACTTTCATTAATCTTTAATCTTCTCCTCATGCCTTGATGTTACTGGCTTATGAAGTTTCTACTTATTAAATATTGATGTTCAACATGTTTGATACATAATGTCTAGAATAGTATGCATTAACAAAATTAATCATCATTATTTGTAATTGAATTTTCAATATTAATATATAATTATAGAATATGAAATCAAAATTTTAGTTCAAAAATTTTGAGAAATAAAATTTTGAGGATGAAAAATTGTAAAAAAGTAATTAGAATACAAAAGAAAAGAATTTTTTTCCTACCAATACGCTTGAAGTCTTATGATACTGAAGTCATATATATTTAGCGCAAAAAGTACAAAGTTGGACTCTTTGTGAGGGTAATTTATCAGAAAAGAGGTTGGCAATTTTTGATTGATATTGATACTCGAGTACCTAAGTTATTTTCCCTTTTTCCATCAAGATTCGAGTTTTCTTAAAAATTTTTAAAAAAAGTAGAGAGAATTAATATGATGAGAAGCAGAAGGGTGCCGACATGTATAAGAATCGTTTACGTTCAAGTGAGCGACACATATAGCCACGTCGTACGGCGAAAATATTTTGACTAGTGGGAATTTTTTCCTATTTATGCTAATCTATTATATACTAATAAAATCACTACTTATCAAGCAAAAAAATAAAAAGTGAGCGACACATATGTTCTTGATGAAGAATTTTATCTCACTAATATGTGCTATGAAGCAACTGACAAGAACAAGAAGATTGTCTTTAACTAATATGTGCAGTGTAAGTTTACGGTAACTACTGAAACTAACAATATAACTAACTGGCTTGATTCTCTAGCAAAGCGTGCAATTGATAGCCTGTGTCTTTGTTATGATGGCAATTGGCAAGAACAAGAAGATTGTCTTTAACTTAATTCCCTTGAAAGATACAAACTATGCACTGTTCTATCAAGAAGAGTAAAGTGCAAACCTGGCGATATCTGCTTTGGAAAGTGCACGAGCGTACGTGTGGTGTAAATGTAAGACCACTTTAGACATGGTATAACCAATTAAGTACTTTAAAAAAAAAACTAATTAAGAAATAACGAAAAAACGATAGGACAATTAACAAAGAAGAGTGGAATAGCGGAATAGCACGATTATTTAAAGTATAGTGGAAATAATGGAAACACTAGCAATTAGGAAAAAAAAAAAGAAAGAAGAACAGAACGTATACTCTTATATGACTTGCTTGAGGCAAGTTATAAGTTATGCTAACAAAATTTAGTTTATGGGGCTGTTTGGTTAAAATATGAAGTGGAATCGAAATTAAAATCAATTATATAGAGAATAAGAATGACAAAAATCAAAATCAAAATAATTCTTATCATAATTGTTTGGCCAAGTATGAAATCAGAATTCCATTATCAAAATTAACTATTTCGTTTATATATACGTGCAACGAAATCGGAATTAAGTATAAAATTTATATATTCGTTCTAAAATTCAATGATAATAAAATAAAATATCATAAATTATTATTAAAGTTATTCAAAAAATTAATAAGATAATATGATAAAATAATTTTATAAATTCCAAAAACAAATCTTATGATCAAAATTTATTTCTAAATAATGCATATTCCATAAACCTCTAGCTTCACTATTAGTCTACAATCAATGAAAAAACTTCACTAATGACTCATTGTAGAAAGGAAACACTGTATGATAATTTAAAGAAATAATTTTACTGCGCACCATTCATCATAAATATTTTTTTTTTGCATTGAATCATCTTTTTCTCGTCATCCCAACTAAAACCAGACTTTCCTAACATTTCAGATATAACAATGGTCCTTTCTTTTCATTAGCTTCCTAGAGTCAATGTGTGGATAAAGCTTTCAATCCAAATTTAAGCAATTTTTGCGTCATAAGTTTTTTTGACTTGAGATAGGTATCCGTCTTTCCAACCTTTTTCATTCTTATATTTTGGATCAATAATAACGTCTTGTAAGGTCTCAACCAAAATTTTATCTTCTTTTGCACTTCAATTTCTTTTATTTACCCCTTCCTTTAGTTATTGGGCTACCTTCGGCAATTTGGCCATTTTTTGCACTTTCCATTATCCTATCACATCCATATCATGTCAATAAAAGAATTAATTGGAAACAACAATTCATATTCATATTTGTTAGGAACATTTTTTAGCTCCGACACGTGTCAGGATCGAGCAACGCCGTAGCTGAGAACACTAAATACAAGATTCATATGCGTGGATGGTGGGATGATTGATGCGACCCCTCACACAACCAATGGAAGCACGTATGCAAGAAGGAATCGATTAAAGCACCCTAGGGATATCCTAGGAAACCAGAATCCACCCAATACTCGAGCAACAAAATTCGAACTAGTTGTACATCACTTCTCGGGCAAGTCAAGACGAGGCCATGATTGCAAATAAAGTATGTAACAGTGACTTAACCGAGGTCTAGGAGGGAAAATGATTTCGGAGATAAGCACCAATACTGAGCACGTTTGTCCAATAAAAACGGTCATAATGGGAAGACGGATACATTCACTACCAAAGAAGTTATCAAAACGTGGAAGTTACACAACGTGGGAAGTTGGACATGGCGGCAAAAGTTTTACACAGAACGTGGGATGAGACTCCAAGAAATAATTGCCGAAAACCCTCGGTATAAATATGTGAAAGAAACACTGTGAGAGACACACATCAAAGACCAAACTCTTGCATTTTGTTTTCTCGCATTTTACTTTCCGAGTTCTTTGCTTTCAGTTCTTTTCAATTACCTTAGTTCGTTTGCTATGAAGTATGATGGAGTTTGGACATTCTCCTACTGCACAAGGAAGCCATTAGGACTTTACTTTGCTTTCATTTACCTGTTTCATTTACGTTTCAGTCCATTTACTACTTTGTTTTTCTTTTAATTGCTGACAAAGTTGAATGGTGATTAACGCCATGCTTTGAATGTTAGCTTTTGGGTTGTAGCTTATATGTGCTGTTACTTTAATTTAATGCAAGTCCTAGTCTTTGGCTATTTGGTGTTTCTTTTTTACTTGGTTACTCTAGTTCCCTTTATTTTCTTCGCGCTTAAAGTTTTAGGCTGCTACACATCACCGAACCCCTTAGTCAAATTCACCCTGTCACCTCTTTTACTTTACTTTTATGCAATCACCTTAGTACGTTTCTCATACCCGAGTTAGCATACTCGAGCACTCCATGCATCCTCGGGCACAAAATCTCCCCAACAATATCACATAAACCAAACGAGCTATTCTGTAAGAACATGAATGTACATATGAAGTATCAACACACTAAACAAAATTATATTAATACAGCAAGCAATTTAACAGTGATGGCAAGTTCTCAATCAATAATAATAATAAAAACAAAAACAATGATGGCAGGTAAAGTAACTTCACACCTTAAGATGAAAGAACTAACCGCAACGTTTTGTTCAACAAAGAGACTAAAGTCATTTTTTTTTTGACCAATTCTTAGTTCTAAATTTGCATCACCAAGTTAATAATATATGATTGTCTGTTTCCTAATCAGGTTTGAGATTATTCTACCAACCATCACAATGAGCAACAATGCATTTGATGGACATGGACTAATATTAGCTTCGAAGTTGTCCAAGCTCAACAACTTAAATCAAAGCATTGAATATGTATATCCTTTATTTTGGAAGCAACACCATGCATTTGGCCGTATCTCATTTTTTTTTCTCAATCTTGAGACTACATCTGGAAGTCCTTTTTGTTGATATTGCTACAATTTAGCCTAGAAATTGTTTACATATTTCAATATAAGCAATATTTCAAAACAAATTGATATAAAATGGATTAGGCTTACTAAAAGATTTCGAAAGAGATCTAGTAAAAAAAAACTTACTAAAAATGTTTTAAGGGCCATGTGACAAAGAATGCCTAAGTCCAAATACGAATAGTCAAATCAGGCCTAAGAAGAAAAGCTCACACATGAACTATGTCCAGGTTTCATATATTCTGAAAGGCATCCAAGTTCAATGAACCTTGAAAGTTCGTCTATCACTCAAGCACTATAAATACTCTTCACTACACTACTTATTTGTAAAATAAGCTCCCTATTTACTTATTAATGCTCATATTTCAGGCTTTAGACTTATTGATCCTTCCACAACTTTTTGTTGCAGGACAGTTTAGGGTTTTGAAATGTAAGATCAAAGCTTTGGACTCACAACAAGATCTCATACTAGGACAAAATTCAAAGCTCTTAATTCAAAGTTTAGAACTAGAGGACACTTAGCCTGGATCTTAGACCTTAAAGTTTAAAGATTCCTGAAGCTTATGGCTTAAGCAACCTCGGCGTTTGGAGACATTTTTTTGGACAATAATTTGTTGTTGTATTTCAATACAACAACAAGTGGGGTCATCTATGAGAAATGATCTAAAAGCTTTGCTCAATTATTTGTAAACTAAGCTTTCAGAAGTTATCGATGTAACAAGCCGAGATCGGACCATGACCGGCGTACAAGGCGAACTGGACCATAGATTAGGCCAATCCTGCACTAACCTCAGATATACAGAATATCTACCTAAATTCTTGTTATTAGTCAGCTTATTAGTCATATTAAAATAAATTAACAAATACAAAGTTTTAAAAATAATAATATTGAATGATAAAACATAATCATAATATCAAAATACAGAATAAATAATTTTAAGTAAATTATTTAAACCAGTATGTTATCAATACATAATCATAACCCACCATCTGGTGTGGAGAATCTAATATAACAGATAATTGGGTCTGAACAATAGGACGCTCACTGCTGACAAGAGCGTCTCACTAAGCACGAAAGATCGGATGACTGCGACCAACAACACCTAAAAAATGTTGAAGGTGGGATGAGAGAATTCGGTGAGGATAACACTCCAGATCGCCTTTGAGATCTCACATTAACCGTTTTGAAAGTAGTTCAAAAATGCCACATGTTGATATACGCATACATATACATATACACGCTAAATACGTATAGTAATATTTCAAAAAACCATTTTGAAATTGTTCGCAAACAAAACATATAACATGCAATTAAGCATAATGTTTATTTTTCAAAAATATTTATTAATAGTAATAATAATAATAATAATACTGACGAGACCAGAATTAGACGAACAGAGTCATACAAACTCTATAATATATAATAGCCACCTAGGCACATATTAGTCACTTAAGCACAGAGTATAGCCATTTTGGCGCATAAAAGAGCATTGATATACCAAAGGCTATGCTACCTTGTAGCTAGGTGCATATCAGTATTATATATAGAAAAGGTACAAAAATATTTTTAAGTAGACAGGCATGCAGAACAAACATATTTATTTATAAAATTTATATCAAACTTTCAGATAAAATATTTATTACAGAAGATATATTAAATCCAAAAAAAGGTTTATCATAGAAAATATAATAAAACTCAAAACAAATTATTTATTTCAGAAAATAGAATAATTTACAAAACAGATTTTCAAAGCAAAGGTTTCATGTAAGTCAGATTTTATTCTTTCCAAACCATTAATTAGTTCGGATTACATGCAGATGTCGGAGCACAACAAAAATAGATATAATTTCAGAAGACATAACCTATGTGTCTAAAGCTTACATTGCATTCACCTGGACGCTGAGCCAAACCAACTCACGAATCACCGGTAAATGACTGGTCACCTCGAAAATCAAACGGAGTTGAAAATAAAATTTCATTATACAAAGTTAGGCATGGTAATTGTGGAAATACAAAATGTATGAATGCATATACAGTCCTAAACCCTCGATGTCGAAAAAAACCTATTTTGATCGAGGATCTAATGCTCTCCCCTCGAAAATCGAACATCTCATAAAATTATAATTTGATCCCTCTATTTTTACAAAATTACACTTTAGTCCCTTAGGGACTGTTTCATAATTTTCCAAAATTTTACAGACTAATATGTAATTTACCAAGGTCATAGGGACTAAATCAGTGCTCAACTATTCAGAAATTCCTTCAAAAACACCCAAAATTCATATCGACTGAGACCTGACATTTTCAACCACTCAAATCAACCTTAATCAACTTCAAAAACTTGAATATACAATTTATTTCATTAAAAAAAAAACACATTCTCCCAAAAGTCGCCCAAAACTGAATTAAACACTAGCCCACTCAAAAACTTATCAAATCCTTCAAACTCAAGCTCAATCTAGGTATATCTAACCTTGATCTATCATCATCTAACACCCTCTAACATCTATTCTAACAAAAAACCATCAAATTCGAGCCTGGCATGAAAATTCAGCCTAAACTAATAAATCTGAATTTTAACATGAAAATGAAGTAAAGAAGAAATTAGAAGCATGATATTATCTCAAGAGATGTTAAGGAATGGGTGAAAGGCAATGGGATAGAGTTTTGTTCTACTGATCTGGGTGAAAAAGAGGTGAGAGAGTCGAGAGGGACGAGTTAGGTCTTTTATAGATCTACAAGTCGTTAGTCAACTACTTAAAGCTGGTAGTCGACTACTGAAGAACACCAGGTAGTCGATTACCCAAAACGTGGGTTGACTACCAGTGCTGATTCCTCACAGATTGATTACAACTCAATCCAACAAAACCAATACACGAGATTGATCCCGACTCAACACTTTAAAGGCCTACAAAATGTTATTTTCCTTAGGTTCACAACAAACCTCTACAATTTTGCTTTCTCTAGACTTACAACAAATCTTTCTCACACCCTCAAAGTGTATACAAAGATGAATACAAATAATGAAGCTCTATACTAGAGTTGACTGTATGAAATTGATGCTTGAACTTTTGATCTCTAACTTCATTTGGTGT
>CAODLS010646904.1:0-21193 GCA_948243855.1 Flueggea neowawraea | reverse complement strand
GATAGGGGTTTTAATTAGGAAGAGATTTCGGTTAATCAACCTAGTCGTTAGGCATTAGCTAACTCGAGAGAGAGGTTAATATACCTTAGGAATTTCCACGGTCCAATTGCCTGAATGATTGTTTGAATAACGAGTCCTTGTCACTTAATTCGGTCTAGGGGGATTCAGCGTCTAGGTACCATATTCCCATCGTTCATTATATCATTTAATTTGAGTTTAGTTTATTTGGTTTATAGATTCAAAGCTAGATAATAGAGGAAGAGTGAGTAGCTAATAATCGTAGTCTCTGTGGGATACGACACTCGGTACTCAAGGGTCCACTTGCTATAGACGATAGGTACACTTGCCTTAGTCTTTAGGGTTAAAACCCGGAACACCAGTCATGTGACCAGATATATCAAAAACAAAGAAGATATATAAGATATAACTTATATATCAAGTCCAAAAACAATGTCACCGATTTCCCAAAACAATTCCATAATTCAAATATAGGTATAAATATATATATTTTTCAGAAACAAAATCTTTGTTTCGAATAGATATTCGAAAATTCAGGCAAATACCAGTTTACCAAAAACCGAGTTGATTTCCAAAAACAATTAACTTCTTACAAAAACAAAGAATCTTTCAAAAACCAAGCGTTATTAATATTTCCAAAATATTAATAACTTTCCAAAAACATATCTCATTATTTATCGAAATTCTCATAATTTCATAAATAAAGTTAAATCAAACAAGTCTTCACATAAACCCATTTTACTTTAGGATTTCGGATCCTTTAATTAATCCAATTTGCATGCTATGGTGATAGCACACCAAAAACATATATCAGTAGAAGAGACACAGCCTATGTGTCTGAAGCTGTCATCCACTCACCTGGATGTCCAAAGCTCTAGGACCTGATACCACTGCCAAGTAGTTGGTCCCGCTGACAAGGGCAGGAAGCTGAAACAACACATAAGAAACAATAACGGATCAGAAACAATGATGTATGAGACACTGGTACTGTGGTTGTACTAAAATGTATTCACATCCATATGCAACCCTCAAAGTCACTCAAAATTCAATCTGAAAGTGAATCTATCACTTCCGACTCAAAATTCAAAACCTACGTAAAATTACAGTTTGGTCCCCTGGTCAATGTAAAATTACGCTTTAGTCCTCAAACTTTTTAAAATTTACCAATTAGTCTTCAAAGAGTCTTACTAGTCCTCCAAGTAATTAAAATCTCCAAATTAATCATCAATCTCCCAAAAATTGCAAATTAGACCCCAAATATACAAAGTACCAAAATTACACTATTTGGTCCCTCAGAATTATGGATAACTCGAGTTATCCAAAGTGATAACTCTATTTATACACACCTCAAATAACTCAAGTTAGCCAAATTATAACTCGAGTTATACACACACCAAATTACTCGAATTAGTCAAAATATAACTCGAGTTATACATATGCCCAGAATTTTATAATTCGTCTAACACTGATTCAACCGATAGAAATCACTCTCAATCACCTACAATACTTCTATTCAACCTCCTGAACACAAATCTACAATTGATTTCATAAATACAACTCAAAATCATCAAGTTTCTTCACAAATTCGTCTAAACCCTAACCCATTCAAAGAACTTATCAAATCCTTCAAACCCAAGCTCAAGTATATTTTTTATAACCTTAATCCACCCAGACATAACAATATCTAACCTCATTCTCCACAGATTTAAGCTTAAACCGAAACCCAAAACAAAAACTCAAAAACGTTCTTCAAAGAACCAACTCAACAAAATGCACAAAATGAAAGGAAAGAGAGTGCTAGAAGTGAAATCTTACCTCTAGGAACATTTGAAAACCAAGGAGAGGCAATGAGCAAGCAAAAAGAACTGATTGGGAGTGAAGAGAGACGAAAATGAGGTGTGGAGGCTGAAGGAATCGGGTTTGGGGTTTATATAGACCCTTGCCCAACGACAGTGTCGTTTCAGCAAAATGCATGGATAACTCTAGTTATAAATCTTCTAACTCAAGTTAAACAGCCCCATATAACTCGAGTTATCCAAACTCTAACTCGAGTTATCCGCAGGTCAATTCAGCTAAGGTAACACAAAGTGTTTTCTCAAACAATTCATTATTCCTGGAACTCGACAACATCCAACCTTATAAAATATCATTATTAAACACCTCCAAACATTAAATCAACACCTCAAGACATCGTTAAACATATAATCAATACTCCAATTGATCAAGATCGAACCGGGACCAACTAAACACCAAAATTTTGTCAATTCATAATCATCAAACACCGAATCATCATCTTGACCATTCAAGATCAAATCATAATCGAACAAATTGCTACAGAAACTCTAGTCCAAAACGAACGGTGTATTACAGTTCATCTTCTCAAATCACGGTCATTGGAAGTGCCATGGTGTTACCGGCTGGAGTGGGCATATTGTTTAAGTCATCTTGTTCATATGTATGTGATGGTATCCCACACGTCCAGAGAGGGTAACAAGGTGGCTAATGCTCTTGCAAATTATGGAGTACGAAATTTGGGCTTCCATTGGTGGCATACTTTTCCATATTATTATAATAGTCTAGTTTGTAATGATTTCTCTGCCAAGGAAAGCTACCATTTTATGTAGCTTATGTCTCTATGTGAACCACTGGTATTGATTTTCTTTTGTATTAATAATATTTGGGAGCTAAGGAAGGTGATGCCGATACTATTGGAGTGTCGATTTAGTTGAGATATCATGGTACACGACTGATTACTCAATCCCCAATGTTATGAATAAAAACAATTAGTAAATAGAATGATAATTCGTCACATGACGCATTGATTAATATGTAAAGAATGACAATGGATAGAGATGCCAATACTCTTACTCTTATCTATAATTAATCAAAAAATATAGATGCCAATAATTTTGCGATATTACTTAGAGAAAATGAAAGACAATAAAGAATATCAACAGTACATACAAAAATCTGAAATTCACATTCAAATATTTTTAAACATAAATAATTCTTTTATAAACTATTGTACTTATCGACCGTTGCATTAATCATTTACTTGTACTTATAACTTCTTATCAATGTAAATAAATTAATAAAAATAAGATTACCTAAAATTTTTATGGGCACCGAATGATTATTATATGTAATCAAATTTGGGAATATAATAATTATTAGTCGATATAATATTTTAGAGATTATATTAATTTAGAGTTGTAACACTTTACAGTAGTGATAATGTTTTAATATTAGTGTATCACAATAGTGGTAATATGATATATATAGTATATATTATTTTATATACATTCAAGTATGAGGAATTCGCAAGAGCGTGAGTACTATCCAGCTGAGGTACACGTACCGATGGGTATAAATATGTTCTCTATATTTATACTATACTCGTAATTGTAATGCATTAAAAAAGGCATACCCATAGCCATATCCGATGAAAATTTATAACGCTTGCGTTGAGCAGTTGCAAATAATATTGACACTCTTTGGGTAGGGTAAAAATTGTCCTTCCATCACCTCTTAAGGGGTGTTCCAGCAGAAGGAGCAATGTCTCGTGCCAACCAATCCGGGTTTGAGACACACTCATCTCTTCAGACTGGCTCCAGATATCTCCACGGTTGATTGGTCAAACGTTAGCTCCTAGCGGGGTCGCGGTGAGTCTCCTTAGGCTACCACCGAGTAAAGTAACATTCCGCGGCAGAAGTATAGCATGCATGATCACGCCTAACAAGGATACAACCATTACCGGTAGTCCACAACTTCCCTTTTTGCTAACAAAAAAAAATTTTCCTTCCATCAATATTTATTTTGTCAATTATCAGACGATTAGGTAAAGTTATCGATTAAAAGTTAAAAAAAGAAGAAGGTAAAGTCAGTGATGAAAAATTAAACGATAATTCAATGCTTATTTATACTTTTTACTTGGGATGGAAAAATGTGTCCGATCCACTGAGTATATTTATATCCGTACCCTGTTAAAAATTCTTTATTTTATTATTATTGTTTTAAATTAAAAAATTGGAACAAAAAATAAATACTCTATGAATATGGGTCTATATACAAAAATTCTATACCTAGGTACTAGTAAAAGTATTGTTATACCTTAACTTATATTCTACTTGTTGTCATCTCTAAAAGTTTACTCCAATAAACTTTAATAATTAAATATATTTTTGTTAAGTATTAATTTAATGTTAATAGGTAACAGGCGATAATTCACATTGTGTATGTCGTGTACATTTTGTAAACTTAACTGAACAAATAAATCATTTTTTTTATTTTTTGACAAAAAAAATTAGCATTGTTCACTATTGTGCATGTCTGCCTACACAAGACCATCAACTAGTTGGACAAGGTTTGAGGACTAAAAAAAGTTTTTGAACTTTTTTCAAAAAAAAATTCAATTTCTTGCGATAAAACTCCACTTCCTCACTGACTCCTAAAAATTGCTATTTTTAATATTAGTTTTGACTGTAATGATATTTTGATATGGGAAAAGCTAAAAATATTTCAAAAAAATTAAATTTCAGAAGGACAACAACATTCAAAATATACACAAAAATGTTGAAACTTATAATGTAATTTCAAAAACATTCAAAATATATACAAATACCAAAATTTAACATTTTGACTATTTTCTAACCGCAAATCAGAAGTTTGACCTCATGTTAACTACGCATCAGAAGTTGATAATGTATCAAAAAAGTTTGACCACACAATAGAAATGAGCACAACTCGAAAACAAAATGTACTCATATTCCAGATTCAAAATGAGTACAAAATAAGAATGAGTTGTTCTTAGTTTATGTACTCATTTATTTACTCTTATTGCGTAAATAAATAAGTAAAAAATGAGTACAAAACAAGAACAAATTGTTCTCAGTTTGACCTCATGTTGACCACGCATCAGAAGTTATACACAAAATATACACAAAAATGATGAAACTTATAATGCAATTTCAAAAACATTCAAAATGTACACAAATACCAAAATTTGACCTTTTGACTACCTTCTGACCTCAAGTCAGAAGTTTAACATCGTGTTGACCACGCATCAGAAGTTGACAATGCACCAAAAAAGTTTTACCAGGCAAAATAAATGATTACAACTTGAGAACAAATTGTACTCATATTCCGGATTCAAAATGAATACAAAATAAGAACGAGTTGTTCTCAGTTTTATGTACTCATTTATTTACTCTTATCAAGTAAATAAATAAGTAAAAAATGAGTACATAGCCAGAATAAATTTTTCTCTATTTTGCACATATGAAAATGAGTATGAAATGTTCTCAGTAGTATTACAAATATGAAAATGAGTACAAAATGTTATCAATATTGCAGATACGAAAATAGACACAAAATTGGGTGAAAAATATTCTAAACATTTTTTAGCTTTGCCCTAATTTTGAAAAATAAATCTCTCTCTCTTCACGATTTGCTAGTGTTACTAGCCGCTGCCTCCCAAGACTCTTCTCTCTCCTCATCAATTTGTAGCATCACACACACACACTCTCTCTCCCTCACTCAACTGGATTTGTTCTTTCTTGCTATCTCTATGCTCACAAACTCTTGTATTGTTTTCTCGGTGCCACACCTCTCTCTCTCTCACGCTTTCTCTGTTACGCCACTACTCCTCTCTCTTTGTAAACCATTCTCTCTTCTCTCGCTCTCTGATGTCACACGGCTATAAAAGATGAAGATGAAGAAGAGCACTAACAAATATCGACAAAGACAAAGCAAGAAAGAGTGACAAAGAAGAGAAGTGAGTAAAGAGAGGATAGAGAGAGCAACAAGATGAGAGAGAAAGAGAAGTGAATAGAGAGAGGAATGAGATGAGATAGAGGAAAGTGGCAAGATAGAATAGAGAGAGGAACGAGAGATAGGAACAAGATGAGAGGAGTGGGTAGAGCGGAGAGAGAAATTGACATTTGAGTTATATAGCTCATGAAAGACATTGCTATTATGCATTCTAGAAATTTAAATTGAGCGTGTTGCATTTTAGTTATTATGCACATCTTCACTTTGGGCATTTAAATTTTAGAAATAAAAAACCAATCAAAACTATCACAAAACTATAACACGCTCAATTTAAATTTTCAGAATGCATGAATTGTTTTTCACATGCCTCTCTCCTCTCCCCTCATTGTTCTGTTCGGTTTTCTTTCCTCTCTTTCCTATTCACTCTTCTCTCTTCGCCTTCACCTCCTCTTTCAGTTTCTAACTAGTTTCTCTCTCCTTCTTCACGTGCTCTCTCTCTTCCCTCACCTCCTCTCATTTCGCCTTCCTTTATGGCTTTTCTCTTCGCCTTTCTCTTTTTACTTTTCCTTTCTACCTTCCTCTCAAGCTTATGTCTCCTTACATCCTCTCCCTCTTCTCTACCTTCATCCTTGTCTCCTCTTTGGCTTCTAGTGACACAAAGAAATTGAGAGAGACGGACGCGAGTGAGAGAGAGAAAGAAGAGAAACTCCAAGAGCGATGGGTTAAAAGGACGTAGTTAGGGGTGGATCCTACTGAACACCATGGATAGGAGAGAGAAGGAAAAGATCTACAATTTTTTACTGTTTTTCATGTGCAACACTAAGACCAATTGTTCTCGTTTTGTACTCATTTTGTATATGGAATTTTAAGTACATTATGCTCTCATTTGTATTGGGTTTATTCTAGTTTTGCACTCATTTGTTTTTAATTTGTTCACATTTGCACTCGTTTGTACTTATTTTTGTGTGTGCAAAACTGAGACCAAATTGTTCTCGTTTTGAACTCATTTTGTATTTGAAATTCTGAGTACATTTTGGTTTCATTTTGTACTCATTTTTTGTATTTGGAATTCTGAGTACAATTTGGTCTTGTGTTGTACTCATTTTTTTAGTGTGGTCAACACACAATCAAACTTCTGATGTGACGACCAAAATGTCAAATTTCTGTATTTTTGAAATTGCATTATAAATTTTGGTATTTTGTGTACATTTTGAATGTTTTGCCTTTTTGAAATTTTTTTTGGAATATTTGATGAGATTTTCCCGTTTTAATAAGGACAATTATATAAAAAGTGTCCAATATTGAAGAAAAAATTTATTCCAATTAAAGACACAAATGTTTTTTTTTTGTGAAAACCACACAAATATATAACAAAAAAAACCAAATTCAAAAATGGAATCCATATGTCAAAAGATGCCAGAAATAGAAACACGAAGAAAAGGATTTAAAAATGCTCAATTTCACCGTGTTACGACCACGAGTCAGAAAATTGAGTATATAATGACCACACTCTTTGACCAGTGAAAATGACTACAAATCAAGAACAACAACAAACTGAGAACAAAACGAGAACAAATACTAACAAATGAGTCCAAGTAAAAAAAATAAAAATATTTTAAGTTTTTTTATTATTCAATAAAATTATGAGCACAAACTAGTACAAATGAGAATAAAAACAAAAACAAAACCAGTACAACCCTAATTTAGAGACTGCAAATAATTTTGCAAAAAAAAAGATTATCTCCTCCGTAACCCTAGTCGTCGCCCTTTCACTAAAACTGTCCACCTCTCTTAAGGAGTTTTCTCTCTCGCTCCCTCTCTATCTGGCGCACACCACCGCCGCCCTCCCAGCGCACCTCTATGTCTCTCTCTCCTGCTCTCTCTGTCGCGCCACTCTCTATCTCTCTTTCTCATTGGTAAACCCTAATCGCCGTTCATCTCGTCTCTGCCGTTCTTTCATGTTTTTGCTTCCTCTCGTCTTCCAGTTCCAGTCGAAGAGAACAACGGGATGAGACGAGAGAGAAGAGCGAGAAATAATCGCCACACTTCGTCAACATCTTCTAGATTCGTCGCGCCACTCTTCGTCGATCTCACCGCGTTGGTCTCGCATGTTCATCGAGGAGGAGATTGAATGAGAGTGGGTTCGAATGAAACAAAACAACTCTCAGAATGAGACGAGATAGAGCGACATAGATGGAAAGAGAAGAGAAGAGAGAGAAATTCATTATTAGGAGAATATAAATTACTGTATTTGAAAAATTTAAATCAAAAAAATCTATAATTGAAAATATAATTTCTTGTGTTGCATATGTAAAATTAAAATGACAAAAAAAATAGTGTGTAATTTCCTTATTGAGTCAAATATAAACTTAAAATTGCACTTTCTCCAGAAAATACGATAAACGTTTGGAAATAGCAAAAATAAACTTGGAGAGAACACCCCAAAGTCACCTATACCCGAACGTTAAAACCGTTCATTAATTTCTTCACAAAAATATACCTATACCCGAACGTTAAAACCGTTCATTAATTTCTTCACAAAAACATCACATCACACCCCTCCACCATCACCACCACCAAAATTCTCTTCTTTTCTCTTCTCTTCTCTTTTCTCTTCAAACCCATCAACATGAACACACAATAATCATTGCCAACACAGCTTTCTTGTTCTTTCTCAGTGCTTAAATTAATGGCAATGGCTCCACAGGAGAGATCAAATCCTCTCCACAACTTTTCATTACCAAGCTTCAAATGGGGTTCCACCAGACTCCTTAGATGTGTGAAAGTCACTGATCATAATCACCAACAAAATGGATCCTCTCAATCAAGACCCACCAATCAAGACCCAAAAACCAGTAATGGGGTCTCGAAGAGATTGAAGGTTTCACCTCTTCTTGAAGAGGAAAGACCCATTGATGACCCTTCTAGGCCTTGGAATCTGAGGACCAGAAGGGCTGCTTGTAAGGCTCCTCTGTTGAAGATTGAAGACAAGAAAGGAGGATTCTCCAAGAAGGAATCATTTGGAGATTGATTCTCCGAGAAGTAATGGTAATGTTAATAATAACAATGATCAGAACTTGTTGTTGGCTAATAAGAGGCAGCAACAGAGCATGGAGACATCAACGATGATGGTGAAAGAAAGATTCAAGTTTTCTGTCTCATTAGCAAAGGACGAGATTGAAGAGGATTTCTTGGAGATGTTAAGGATTAGGCCTCCCCGGAGGCCGAAGAAAAGGCCTAGAATTGTTCAGAAGTATTCGGATGTAAGAACTGTTTCTGTGTTTCTTTGTTTGATTGCTGAGAAAATCTGGGAAAGTTTTCTTCTTTATAGACTTGTTAGCTTTGAGTTTCATTGGGTCAGTTTAATTATTTGAAAAGACTCGTTATTTTTTATTCAAATGAAAACTTGAAGGGAAAAACTGTTAATTTCTGTTGCTTGTCTCTGACTTTGGTTTCAATGACCTCCGATTGATTTGTTGCGTTGCAGACGATCTTCCCAGGATTGTGGCTAACAGAAATTACACCAGATATATATAAAGTTCCTGAATTGCCCGAATCATAAGGTAATAATCTTTATTATAATTTGACTGAAAGTACATTCTTGTTTAAACATTTCACAATTCATTCTGTTTGTTGTGGCACTTATTTGACTTAAAAAATGTTTTTGCAGGAACAGAAATGACAACAGTACAGTTAATTTCTCTGTTGCTTTTTGAATTTGCTAACGCTGGTGCATTTGACCTCTATTAATGGTAACTCTGCACCATCTTTGTAAATTGCAACAATAAGACAGCGTTTGGATTTGATCAAGAAAACGAAATAAAATCTGACATTGAAGATGTTACATTTTCCTTCTTTTTTCTTTTTTGGGGGTTCGTTGAGGTTATTTGTCATTGATTAATTATGTTCCTTTTCCTTTTCCCGTCTACAATTGTAATCTCCAGTTTTGAGCATTTTGACATGTAAAACTAGTGTTATCTCATTGATCGCATGATCATCTTTTTGTAATTTGCTAAGTTTATCGAACTCATACTGATATAAGATGACGTGCTATCTCTCAATTTCCTGCCGTATCATGTGTTTTATACTCTCAGGTTAATGGGAAAGAACACAGTTAGACATGTATGCATGTCTATCTACGATTATATATTCTATGAGAAGTGATCATTTTGGAATTTCAAATTGCCCCACAAACATGTGCTGGGTGGCTCAGATTGCTACTTGGTTGATTATATGGTAATATTATTCATCATACTCAGATCTATATGTCAATGTTCTCATTCAGAGTTTTAGTAGTATTTGGATTGATTTTCGTCTCATAGCAAATTTCAGATTTATGTTGGAAGAAGCAAAGAGCTCTAAAAATCTCTCTACCTTAAAGGTTGAGTTGATGTGTGAAGCTTCTTGGAACACACCTTATAGAGGTTTTCCAACAGTTTTTCTGATTGAATGCTAATGCAACGTCAATAATTCTTGAAAGATCACCTTATAAATTCTTAAAGGTATAAATGCATTAACTGTACTGGAGTTAATGTTATAGTGGTGGGGTTTTTTTTTTTTTTATGCTGGCTTTAGAAGTCCCTCAGCTCATTATCGTGTTAAAGAAATGATAGATTTACTTGCTTCTGCCATCTGGCTAGTTGAAAACATAACTGGGAAGTCATGGCATATGGCACAACTTCAGTTAGTAAAAGTCAGGTAATTGTTTGTTGTATTCTGCCTCTACCATTATTCACCACCATCCAACCAATTATAATTCATGAGCAAAACTAATCCTGTGTTTAGACTCGCAAATTATGAATCGAATTGCTGGTGGGAAAATCTGAGTGTTTTCTACTGTCGGCATGGTTTAAATATTTTTTTTTTGTTTATATTCACTCAACATCTAGTTTATGCCAGCAAAACTGCAGCTATCTTTAGAAGATTTATGAACCTGCTGGAGATTAGGGTAAACAATCTTGAGATTTTTTATTTCTCTTTCTACTCCTGCTCAAACAGATATGCAAGAGGTGTGAAAGCATTGCTGCAAGTTTTTTGACTTGTGGAGGGTAAGTATGGTTGAGAGTGAATAGGTTAGAATATGAAATGGAATTAATTTACTTGAAAAATGCAGGTACTATGCTTGCAGAATATATGAGAAAAGACTGGAAAGCCTTTCGGAAAATTAGTTGTTGATTTCTCTGTTTTTCTTTAAGAAAAAAAGAAAGGATCAACGGTGTTAAAGCATGTCAGTTGAATATTTAGGAATCCTGGCAAACTAAGCAAAGGAAATGGTTACTTTCTGGAGATGTAAATTAAAAAGGCAGAATGCAGTCGGATTTCTGGGTTGCAGATGGTTTTTCTGGCAGGCTGTAATCCAGAGCTGTCTGAGAAATGCAGGTACGGACGTTGTGCCTGGATTAGAATATATAACCTGCATTGAATACTATGCCTTACTTGTTTTACTGATTTGCAGCCCACAAGATCATTACTCTTCGTTTTTTTATTCTTTCGCTGGTTCTTTTCTTGCCTTAGTTTCTGGTATTAACTTTCTTATCCTGGTTTTCTCATGCTATTCCTCATTTGGATTAACTCAATCTATTTGGAATTGCAGTGTCTTTGATCTTCACAAAGAAGTCTCTGGTAATCAGTGACATTCAACTTTAGAAGTCCAATTTTGGCCTATTTCAATAGCATCTCAGACCACTGCTTGCTTACCTTTTTTGTTCAATCATAGTTTTCTAATAGAGTTTCATATTATATTGGCAACTTTGCTGGTTTTCCATTTAGCTGCTACCTAAATTTATCTGTCTTATATCTTCGAAACCTAAACTAAAGCACATCAACTTTAGCACTGTTTTATGAAAACTCTATACTAGGGTTATCTATTTATACTTATGACTTTTTGTTTTGATAAATACTTATGACTTACCTTATTGCAACAGTTCCAATTGAAAAAAATTTGCAGTGGTGTTTTCTTTTTCTTAATCCAATCTTTTATATATAATATTCTAGTTTGAGTTTCTTCTATTATTGTGCGCTAAATGTTTTAGTATTTATGTTAATTATTATTAACCAACAAGTATTAGTCTATTAATTAGCATGCTGACTCAGAGTAGACTCTAGCTATCATAATTCTAATCTTGGAGCACATTTGTTATGAGGAGAAAAACTGATGATAAGTGGTTGTCCGTTACCTACTCTAAACTAAAACAAGATTAAAATTAAAAATGATAGTTATTAGCATCCTGGAGTTTTTTTTTTGTTTTTTTTTCCATTGCTGCTTACTTTAGAACGCAAATGCAAGGCGGTTTACATTTGTAATATTAAGATTTAGTGAATGATATTCTGCAGTTTCTTCACTTTTGTAAAGCGGTTGTTGCTGATATCGTTAAGTGTTTAGTTTAATCAGACGAATCTTGAGTTGCAAGTATATGAAATATTTTTCCTCATCTATTCTTGTTTTTATATGTTGCTCCTTCACGAAGATCTCTCTCTCTCTCCTTTTTCTTTCTGTTTCTTTTTCCAGGAAAATAACTTGCATGATTATTACTCATAAAATTCTTCGAGGAACTTCTACATTCTCATGTGAAATTCCATAAATATATATCATTTTATTCATTGTATCCGAAATGAAATCTTTTCTTTGGTTATAAGGAAAATCGGACTTGGACCTGAATGTTGATAATGTTTGATCATTTGATCTAGTCTCAAGTCGCACTGCCGGATTGAAACTAATATGCAGTCAACCATAGTTTCACAGTGTAAAGGTGTTGAAGGATAGATTCTTTGATCACAAGTGCAATATTTTCTTGAAGATCACTGTGCAGTCCAGTGTTTTGCCTGTGATTTGTCTAAACGTATTTTAAAACCTTTTATTTTAGCACATCGGTTCTTCATAAGAATAGTGCACAATTTTCACTATTTTAAACAGTTTTTAAATCAAATTACCAATCTTTAATTATTCATCTACTACTAACACTTAAGATTTTTTTTTTGAACAAAATTTCAACACTTGAGATTGATTAAGAAAGGGATAGGCCAAGTAATATTAGGAATGAAGTTCGTTGGCAGAGATCTTTTCTGAAAAGAAGTTATGCTGGAATTTTTATGTTCATTTTGTGATCTGCAGAGCATTGTAGCATTGTTTTTGGCTTGTGGGGTGAGGTTATAATGGGGTTCGTTGTCGTTTGAGTGAAAGATTAAGTTTGGACGATTGCAATACCATTAAAGACTATATTAAAAGGCGGAGAGAGCATATGAATGCTGATAAATTCTCCGACTTGAGTGTCGATAATTTTGTATTATGATTTTCAGATCGATTAAGAGTCAAGATAAAGATAATTTAACTCTTTGAATTCCCTTGGTGCCTTTCAACCATTAAACTGTGGCCCGTAACAGTAACTCTATCGAAAACAAAAATCCGAGGACTGCACACTACATGCTCCACAGTTGGGACTCAAAGTGGCACAATAATTGCAAATATGGAATTGTACGGAGTGCAGATGATACTTTGGCTCCTTCCCTCCCAAGACAGTGCATTATGTTGTACTACGTCAACTCTTTTGCCACCAAACAACACTTCAAAGCCTGGAATGTAATATGTCCAGGTTTCGCTGTGACAATTCTTTTTGTGCCATAACAAAGCCAGTCCAATCCATTACTGATATGAATTCTAAGGGATCTACACCCCATTTTGCAGTCCAAATGATGCTCCACCCGCCGAATTACTGTACCAAATTTGGATCGTTACTGCAAATTTTTTTAATTATTTATTATTTTCTCTTTTCTTTTCTTTTTTTTTCTCTTTGATTGTGTTAATTGAAATGTTAATTTATGTTTTGATAGTTTCAGTTTATGGTATACCTGTATTTTTAATCAATTAATGTATTTACTAAATTGAAAATAAATTTAATTAATAATTTAATTTGTTTAAAAATAATAGTTAAAATATAACTAAATATGAAAAAAATTAAAAAATTGTACAAAGCACATGCTCTGTAAATTTAAAACATAAACATATTCATGACAATATAATTTAACATCAATGAAAATATTCTACTATAATAAAATTAAACTTGCAATTAAAATATAAAACAACTAATACAAAAAGACAAATTAATTTGCCCAAATTAAACTTTAATAATGAGTAAATTAGTTTCATCTACGCCAGTATTGTTGAAATAGTCGCCAAATCGGTTCAATGGTCAAGTTAGAGGTTGTTGAAATTGTCCACTTTTATGCAAAATTTCGTCCTTTCAAGCTTCTATATAGGTACGAATATTTGGATCACTGATAATAGACAAATATTGCATCAAAATCTTTTCTTCTTGTGTTTCTTTTTTTAAAGCCAAACTTTGTTTCTTGAGTGTCAGTCTTTCTGCATTTGATTGATCAAGCATTTCTGCAAGTCGTTGGACCAATTTTTCAATTCAAATGATCATTGAGATTAATGTGTGATTGTTTTTCCAATTATATTGTACTTTTATATGCAGTTAAATAAAATTTATAATAAATAAAAAAAATTATCCAGATTTATTTTATTTTTATTATTATATTACAAAAATGTTTATGTTCAATATTTATATGTTTTTAAAAATATCAAAATATATTTTTGTTGAAAAAATAAGTGAAATAATTAAATATAGGTATAAATTGTTAAATAATAATAAAAAAGAGGTGCGGGGAGAAATGTGCTTAAAATATTTAATTTAATGTTAAAAATAAAATTGATAGTTTGAGATACTTTTAATGTAATTATTATATTTTGTTATAAATTTATGTATTTTGGTGTTTGTGGTTAGAGATGATCTTTTACACGTAAATACCGTTCATGAGCGATTACTGCTAAAACTGCAGGAAGAAATTCTGGTCAATAATCCTGACTAATGCGGCCACATATGGTCTATTCTCTCATCTTGAATATCCCACTTTTTCATAACTTTGTTGCTTGACAAAACTGTTTTATATCGTTTCAATGCGTTAACAGGATCGAAACCTGGAGCTTTCCATGCTCCACTGTTCTCATAATCTTGAAAAAATTTGTTATGCAGGGCTGTCGACGGCTCCAATACTACTAGATTATAAGCCTATCGGTATGATCTGTCTAATTTTATATTGGTCCACACGACTGTATACTTGATCTCATTATATGATGATGGAGATACTGTAATATGTCAGCTCTAAAGGGTTGCGGGTTTAATTCTCCGAAGAGGCAAATAAAATGATTTGTACAAAAAAATCCCACTCATAATTGCTCACTCAATCTTGCTATCTGCCATGGTTTTTTTTGGGCAAACAATTAAAGAATGATTTTCTTCTACTATTGAAAGGGCTGAAATTTTTGACCTTTGTGGTCACCTTGCAAACTGTAGAAAGTTGCTACTATTCTCAGTTCTAGTACTTCTGTTCCTACATGGCTAACATTAAATATGATATGACTTGGAGCTAAAAAAGCAAAATAAATGCTCCTGGACACAGTTGTTGAGGGTGGAATTTGTTTGGATGTCAAGTTCAATGTCATGATTTTCTATTCCAGGTTCCAGCTCAATAGACCCATTAAAGAACCGAAAATAAATGAATTCTGATTTTCCTTTGTCGCGAACACGAGAATGGCCGGATTGTTGATACTTATCACAGAAAAGCATCCTGCAGTGTTGCGGCGGAAAATTAGACTTTTTATTCAAATTTGCCTCCCATATTGAAAATTACTGGCTTGACCACTCAAAATTGCCCTTTCTATTTATCAAAATCGGTAAATGAACTTGAGTTTTTTTTATAAGTGAAATTAACTTGCGTTCAAATAAGAAAATTCATCTAAATTCATGAAACTAAACAATGCTAAAATGAAAAAATAATCTATATTCATTTGAGATAGATAGCTTCAAATCCACTTGTATATTTTCTTCACCGGATCCCGACTTAGCATGAGAGATTTCTTGCTTAGATTATTACAATTTTGGACAAAGAAAGCTAACAGGAACAGCACATTATTAGAAAAGTCTAAAAAGGATTTGTTACATTATAGATTTGGCATATAATTCCACAATTAGGATATTGCTTTTGTCTTAATCTGAAGCTCATGATAAGAAAGTAATTGGTGAGCAAAGCAAGAAGCAAAATATGCACATGTACATTAATGAAAACAAAGCCTCAAAAGGGTTGTACTTGAATATAGACAAAAATTAGACCTACCTCCCACCCCCCTCTATCCCCTCTCTAATAAAAACACAATGTGTCAAGCCATGAAAGAATGATACCCTATTATTTATGTCCCCTAAACTTGTGACATTTTGATATGCTTCAATATACCTCCAAAAACTCTTGAGCCCTCTTCTTGTTCTGTTCATATTTTCACTCTATTAATTAATTTGCCTCTTAGATCTCCACCTCAATAATGCACTTCCTCCTTGTCCTACATCCCACAGGCTTGAAGCCGATATGGTCATGGTGTTGAGCCATGATAGAGCCACAACGGTGGGTGTTTGTTAGAGACTCTGTGATACGATTTTATGAATTTATTTTAGTGATTGGTGTCTAACTCGATAAAAAAAAACTCATCTCAGATTGGTTGATCATATGTAAAGACCGGTTCATTATGAACAACCTCTCTGTTTTTTAGTTGTGTTCACCACGACTTAAACCTATAATCTCACGCAATACAAGACACATTTATCGCTTGATTACCACCTTCATGATTAACCTCCAAAATTTTAAAATAAAGGATCGTTGAAAGTAAATATCCATTTATAATGCTTTTATTTATCATCGTAAACACTAAAAACAACTATCGCTGCTTTCTTTACTATACACATAAGTTAGAAAAGCAAAAATTCTAAATAAATTTTATTTTTCAAAAAAAAAACACATTTAGCTTTATTAAATAGACCTTATTTGGAAACATGAACATATAATATTTTAAAAGTATATAATATATTAAATACATAAAATGCTTATTTGGTGATTACTCATTAGTATGTAGTATATTGGAGTTTTTAAAGATATTTTAACATGTAAATTGTTATTATTAGCCTCATTTATAATTACTTTTAAATTACATAATCTTTTAAGAAAAGATAAAATTAAAATTTCACTTTATTTCACATAAAAAATCACATTACCTCCTATTTTTACTATTTAAAAATACACAATTGTCTACATATTATATGTTATATACAGAAGGCATTACGTTACCAAATCAGTCCATAAAAAATATTTTCAGCATATGAGAAACAACTAAACAGAAATCTGAATCATTACCTTCAATTATAAATACTATTCAACCATCAAGTTGGTCATCTTTTGAGCATAATTTTCTTTCTATTACGAAAATAAAAAAACTCCAGACATAATTTATATCAATATCCACAATTTCTAAAAAAAAGTTGACTTCAACATCACTGCACCATCATTTTTTTGTTCTTCTTTTCCTTTCCATTGCGTAAAAGAGACCCCAAACCAAAGAGATTTGCAGTACCTTTAGGTATGTAAGGAGGTGGAACGTTCAAAACAGGACGAATTCTAACACCATTATTTCCATAAGACCCGCCATAACTCTTCTTCAATGGAGGCTTATGTGGCAATGAATAAACATAATAACTCGAAGCAGAGGATTTTGTAGCAGAATTTGATTGCTGCTGTTTCTGTGAACTCTGCTTGTTCTGAACATCCTTCAACGATGTCCGTTTCGAATTCGGAACTGAACCTGTTGAATTACTTCGAGAAAGAAGTGGAAGTGAACAAATCAAGCTCTTTTTAATATCAAAATTAAGACTGCTGCTTCTTTTGAAACCCCAAAAAGACTTGGACTGCTGAGTCTTCTCTGTCAACTCAGAACTCGCAGAAACGATTTCTTTTGTGCAATCTTTCTTGGAATTTTGAGTGCTTGAAGGACAAGGAAGTGGTGGAAGCGAAAACCCTTTTGGAATTTGCTGAGGATCATGGTTATGTGTTGGTGTTTCGCGGATTACTTGAACAGGAAGGATCATTCCAACCGAGAAAAGCTCATCTGCTAGAGAAGACTCGTCGTTTATGCTGCTGCTGCAAATATTGAACTCAAAATCACAACTTGACGAGTCTAGAAGCCTTGTGTCCCTTCTTGACTCGGTTTCATTTTGCGAGTCGTGATCTTCTAGGCTAAGATCATTAGAGAATGACAACCGCGGACTTGTCTCCGAGCGCATGTTTGCGAACTCAGATTTCAGAATTAAGACTTGTAATCTAGTGGTACTGGAGTTGCGTTATGAAATTTGGTTCGTAAAAGAGATATTCTAATCAGTCAAATGAATAAATTGAAGGGGTAGAGAGGTCATGTAGTGGAAGAAATAGAAAGGGTGGTGGTGGTGGTGAAGAGATTCAAAGATGATGGGCTAAGAAACATCAAAGGTTCTGTTTGTTTGCTTGAATGTTGACAATTATATGTTCCTTAGACTAGGAAGTCAAAGAATAGACATATATACAGAGGAACAAAGAGGACAAAGAACTGCAATAGTTTAAGAATGGTCTGAGAATGTAAGAAAATTCAAGGATCAGAGGCAGAGGGAAGAGAAGCTTCTTCTCTGAAATAGAGCAGACTGCAGACGGAAGCCTCTGTCTGTCACTGTTGGAGAAAAGAAAGGGGAGAAACAAAAGATGAAAGAAAATAGGGCTATTTTGAAGGAAAAATGTTCTTTCTTTTTCTACTGGTAATTTCTCAAACTGTGGACTTTTAATACCATTCTGGATTTGCAGGTACATCAAGTTAATTGGTACAACTAGAATAATGGTAACTTTGAAGAAGATGAAAAAAATCAAGCATGCAATCATGGAAGAGAGAGAGAAGAGGAGGTTTCCTTGTCTGTGAGGCAAAGAAAACATAAAATAGGTTGTAAAAAAAGAAAAAAATGTTATTTACTTACGGTCCTTGAATTATTAAATAAATATACCACTAGTCCTTATACTAAATATAACAGATCTTTTGTCCCTAAACAATTATTTTAGATCACTTTTAAGTGTTGAGTAAATTTTTAAATACTTTTGTTGTGGCTCATGTGTTTCGACAATTACACGCTAGGTGCCACGATCCGTTTTCTGACCATGGCCGGCGTGCAAAGCGCATCGTCTATAAAAGTCCGACCCATCTCACATAAGTCTCAGAGAATCAGAAACGCTACCCATTTGATTATTCAAAACATATATATAAATAAATAAATATATATATCAAAATAGAATAAATATGAAATCAAATACAAGTAAAACTGTAATGAAGTCAGAGTAATCAAAAGACAAAATGAAAATCTCAGTAATCCAACAGTATTTCGGTGTGGAGCTCTAAAACAAAAGAAGAATCTCGGCCAAAAGGGTGTCACTGACCAGTATATAATGCCTCACTGAATAAGATGTCAAACAGTTGCCGAGTCAAAAGTCAACGTGCATACATAGGTAGATACAGACAAGGAAAAGCAAACGATTGTCAGAACCAAATGAGGAATGACACTCCAGAATGCCTCATAAGTGCCTCACAAAGACTGGTTTGAAAATATTTTAAAATATCGCACGCAGGTATAACAAAGAGTACATATAGACACACTATATAGGTAGTAGGGTTTCTGAAAACATTTCAAAAACGTTCGCAAACAAAGCAAGCAGCACACATGAAAACATTTGTAATACTAGTTATAGTATCAAAACAAAATCACAGTATACTGGCAATACGGGACCAAAAACAAAAATATAACAGGTGTGAGCTCCGCCACCACCCAAGTACAGAGTATATGTGGACTACGCCATAAATCAAATCATACGTTAGGCCAGGACAACATAACTATCAACACTCCCTGATAGCTGGGGCTTCATCAAAGTATTGGTATATAAAATGCTACATACCCCGTAGCTAGGCGTCCCAATATCAAAAATAAATCATAATAATAATATATACAAAAGTAAGGCATGCAAGCCATAGTCAGAAACAGAGAGAAGATATATGTATACTATATATCGAGTTCCAAAAACAAAGACTGATTATTAAATCACATAACTAGTTAATTATTTAGGACAACTCTCAGATTAGTCCAATTACAAAATATAAGCCAAGCATAACAAAAATAGATACAGTTTTGAGACACAGTCTATATGTCTGAAGCTGACATTCTCACACCTGATAGTCCAAGCTATAGCAGTCAGACACCACTGGTGGGCGGCTGATCTCACTGGTTTGGACACAAAGTTGAAACAGAGATATTAGAAACAAGGTATATCAAAAAAAAAAATAATCAATGACACTGGTATTGTGGCTGTATCGAAATACGTGCACATGCAAATGCAGACTCAACACTCAAACAACGTCAAAAATCTTATTTCAGTTGATGATACGTCAATAATAACCCAAAGATCGGAATCTATGTAAAATTATGATTTGGTCCCCGAACTTTTGAAAAATTACATTCTAGTCCTTGAGACCTCATAAAATTACAAACTAGTCCTTAAAGTTCTTAGAAACTGCAAATAAGTTCCCCAACTCTTAGAATTTGCAAAATACCAAAAATGACATCTTTGGCGCCTCAGAACTTTGGCTTACTCGAGTTAGCAAGAAGCTCAACTTGAGTTATCCAGACCTTGAATTACTCAAGTTAGATGGATGTCCAACTCGAGTTATCCAAGCCTAGGCTTACTAAAATTATCCAATTGGTCAACTCGAGTAAGTCATCTTTCCAGAATTCCCAAAACTAGATCCAACTGGATTTCACCGATAAAAATTCCAACCAAACACCTACATTAACTCCAAATAACTTCCTATACATGAAACTAAGGTCCAATCAACCAAAACAACTCGTAATTATCCAAAATCGACCCAAACTGAAATGATCTAACCCGTTTATGATCATCCCCAATTCTGGTGATTTAAGGCCAACTCTTGGTGTTTCTAGACTCTCAAATGCACGATCTAGCAACCCCAAACAACCATTTCAACAGAGACATCACAGATCTAACTCTATGAACATGCACTCAAAACCTTAACATGCACATCTTGCAAAAGAATGAAGAATTGAGGAAATGTAAGGGTTTAGAAGCAAAATCTTACCTCTGAGATGATGTAGAACTAAGGAGAAGCAACTCAAATGCAATCTAGACATGTTTGGAGTGTTTAGAAGTGAGAGAGTCAAATGAGTCGGGTAAAGGGTAATTATAGAATTTCTGCCCGAACGTGCTCTAACTCTAGTTACACACTCTCTTACTCGAGTTAGCCTTTCTCAAATCGTTCTGGGTTCATGGATTACTCGAGTTATCCAACAGCTTACTCGAGTAATCTAGACCTTATATAACTTGAGTTATGGTGTGTCCGGGTTAAACCCTAAGAGACTAAGGCAAGTGTACCTATCGTCTATAGCAAGTGGACCCTTGAGTACCAAGTGTCGTATCCCACAGAGACTACGATTATTAGCTACTCACT